>PVKS010008549.1:0-67808 GCA_004027875.1 Aplodontia rufa | reverse complement strand
CAAGCCTTGGCGTTACAGGATTGGGTGAGGGCAGGTGGGAGACTGTGACCTTTGCTGTTGTTGGCTTTGGGCCTAGGGGTTTTTGTGTTTCTACCACAAGGACATCTGGACCCTATAGGTAGTTGTTTGTCAAGGTTTTCTTTTGGTTCTGGCTGTGGGTTTACATTCTTAAGTAGTTTTTAGAGCCTTGTGTCTCCCAGTAGAGGCAGTTTTAGGTCTTGCTGCTCTCTGTGTGAGAGCTCTGGACAAGATGGAGTTTGTCCGGTTCTCAACATTAACCTCATCCTCACACTCACATTACCCTCATCCTCACACTGTCACGTTTTATCTGCCAGGGACCCGAGTCTGCCCCCTGTAGGGCAGTGCATAAGCAGGAGTCTCAACTTGAGAACTCCCAAAAAAAGAATAATGGGGAAGACAAATTGGAAACGCTGGCGCTCCAGTGGATGTGCCAGCCTTCCAAGGTGACCAGAGCACGTTCACACTGAATTATTTTTCATTTTTGGTGATTGAACCCAGGGGAACTCTACCACTGAGCTGCACCCCCAGCCCTTTTTATTTTATTTTGAGACAAGTCTAAGTTGCCAGAGGCTGACCTTGAACTTGCCATCCTCAGCCTGCAGAGCTGTTGGGAGGACAGATGTGCACACCGTGCCCAGTGTGATTTGAATAATATTTCCGTTACCTGTTCATGTGATTTCCCCTGCTTTATCTTCTATTGCAGGGTAGAATTGGCTTCCTCATTAACAGCAAAGCTTAATATGGACATACTATTTTCCGTAGAATGTCATGATCTTTCAACTTAATTTCTGTGTCTAAGGCTGAGGATTTTTGCTTCTCAATGTTGCAACAGTTTTCAAAACCAGATTCTAGGGGCTGGAGCGGTGGCTCGGTGGTTACGGCGCTTGCCCAGTGTGTGCAAGTACACGGGTTCAAACCCCAGCACCCACATACACAACTAAGTGTTGGAGCAACGAAAGCCACGTGAAAAACTCAATAAAAATTGATTCTCTCTGTCTCTCTCTCACTGTCCTTCTCTCTTTAAAAAAAAAAAAAACCCAAAAAACAAAACAAAACAAAAAAATCAGATTCTAAACTCATTGGAGAACTCTAACAATTTCCTGTTAAGCTTTAGTGCTCCTCCCAGGGGGATGCTTTCATTGTGTAGTAATTTAAGAACACATGCAATATTTTAATAAGTCACACATTATGGCTGTTTGCCCACCCCAGTGCTGCAGTGCCTGCCCCAGTGCCTGGGCTGGAAAGCATGCTTATGCTTTGCCACCACTATTGTTCTTCCTACTGCTGCCAGGCTGGGCACAGATTCTGGCCCCTGCTGTCACACCACAGTGTCCAGACTGTCCAGCCATGTGGGTGCACACCAGTTGCCAGGGCAACTGCGAGGCACCCACCGCGGGTCATTCTCGTGGCCTGAACCTGCGCAATGCCACCTGGCACATCTCTGCGCCTGCACACGCTTCCTTGTGTGTTGGACTCGCTCACAAAACACACAAAGATGAAAATACCAAGCCTTCCCCGGACAGCACAGGGAGAGCATTATTGGAGAGCGGGGCCTGTTTGATGGCTCAGTGTGGTGCCCGAGAACCCCACCCTGCTCTCTGCACTGGTTCCAGCCCCCTCTCCAGTCCCCTTTATTCTATTTTGGACTTTTTTTCTCTTCCCCCAGTCTCCTTGTCAGTTAGGTAGCTACCCTTGTCGGTGGGTACAGCTATGTAGAGCGCTATATAAAGCATCATCTAGTTCCTGGCTTCTGACACCTGAGATGGGGACACCCTGATGCTCCTGTGTCACAGGCAAGCTGGGCCAGTGGGGACGCATGGCATAGCCAGGTCACACGGGGCAGAGCCTGACCTGAACCGCAGTGTGTCCAGCTTTGAGCCCATGCTCTTGGCCCCTCTGCTGCCCTTTGTTAAATCATCCCGCACATTTTCATGCATCCTCCAAGCCTGTTCTCAATGTGAAAATCCTCTGGCTCTGTGTGTTCCTGGATTGGCAAAGGCTTCTGCTTTGGTTACCCATCTGTCCCCTGTGCTTCCCCAGCTCTGGTGTCTTCCCAAGCCCTGTCCCAGTTATGTGTCCTAGAAATGCTACTTTAAACGTTTGAGAGATTTCAGGCAAAACGGAAAGCCCTTCTGCACAAGCTGTCTCGAGAGCCTGCAGAATTTCCACAAGCCACCTTGCTGGACCTGGCACAAGGGCAGCCCTCCGTGTCACCAGGGCGGCCCCCAGGTTCGTCCTCAGGCTTCCTCCCCGGGCTTCCTCCCCATCCACACTGGCTTCCTTGCTGGCCTATCTGGTTGAGCGGCTTCAGGTGTCCCCTGTGGACTGGTGGCTCTCCAGCGCCGGCCCAGCTCGGGCACCTGTGTCTCCGACTGCCTCTATTCTGAGATATCTAGCCCATGTCTCCTGGTTCACCAGCTTCTGATTACTCTCTGCACCTCCGCAGCCTCGCCAGCCCATCAAACGTCAGGTCTGAGCCAGGCATGGTGGCGCACGCCTGTAATCCCAGAAGCTTGGGAGGCTGAGATGGGAGGATCTCAAGTTCAAAGCCAGCCTCAGCAACTTAGTGAGACCCTGTCTCAAAATAAAAATTAAAAAGGGCTGGGGGTGTGGCTCGGTGGTTTAGTGCCCCTGGGTTCAATCCCTGAGACCAAAAAAAAAAAAAAAAAAAAAAAGCTCAGGACAGAATCCTTGAAGCAAACCGCAGCTCTCTGCTCGGCTTTCCCATCTGACCTACCAGCTCTAATTGTGACTTCCCTCCCAACTGTGTCACTCTAGACCAAGCCACTCCTGTTGCTCTGCACCACTCCAGGAGCCACCCAAACGACGCCCTGCCAATGTCTTCTCCACACCAGCAGGGTAATCATTAGTCAATACCTGCACACACACACACACATACACACACGCACGCACACACACCCCATGGTCCTAGATCTGTTCTCTTGAGAAACCCAAGCATCCTCTGGATCATGTTTCCTGAATGTCTTCCGGCCCTGCCCTCCCACAGCAGGTGCCTGGCAAGCACACAGCTGGTGCTGCAGCACCCTACCGACCCCCACCCTCTATCCCAGCAACCCTATCCCTATGCCAGGCCCAAAGCCGCTCTTCCCACAGTGCTCCTGTCTCTGTGGACTCTGTGCCTGAGCCAGGGGCCTGGAGTTATCCCCACCTGCCCTCTACTCCTTGCCAATCTGCTGCCAGACCTATTAGCATGTTTTTGAAAACAGCCCATTTCCTTTCATCTTCAGGGCTACGGCCCTCTTATCTGGGCTGTCTCAGCAGCCTCCTTCTGCCGGCCTCCCTGCCTCCATCTGGTCCAGGGTGATCTCCCTAAATCATAAATGTGATGGTGCGACTCTCCCATTTAAGGAGCCCCTCCCCTAGCAAGATAAAGCCCCTTCCTCCCGTTTGCCTGGTCTCCCTCCTTACCCCTCCCAGGCGCCCCTCACATTGTCTTCCTGTCCTTGCCCACCCTGCATCACCCTTTCTCCCCAATTTGCTCAATTCCTCTGCCCTCCTCCACCTAACTTGAAGGTCATCTCCGGTTGAAGTCTCCCCTGCTGCCCCCCCACCACAGAAGGAACAGTCGCAGCCCCATCCCAAGCATCCCCGCATGAGGAGCCAGATCACGTTGGTTTGGGGCCTAACGGTGAGGCCCCCAGAACTGTTGCCAGCACCCCAATGTCAAATTGCAGCAGGGGGAGGGGAGGAGAGGGAGAGGGAGGAGGAGAGGGAGGAGGGGGAGGGGAGGAGAGGTAGGGGAGGGGAGGGAGGCAGGGGGAGGGGGGTGGAGGGGAGGGTGGGGGGGAGGCCTCCGGGTTGGAGCAGAGCCAGTCCCTAGGTCCCCTGCTGAGGCTGGTTTAATCTGCACAGCTCCGAGGGGAGGCAGGGACTTGAACAAAGACCGTGGTGTGCAGGATTTATGAAAATCATAAAGGTAGCTTCTCAAAACCGTGGGGGAAAGAGGAGGTTATTCAGTAAACACATTTTGTAAGACTTTGGCTCTGTGTTTGGAAACAATCAAATTAGATCCCTTGCATTGCATTAAAATTCCAAGCAAGAGTAGGTTGACACGTGAATATTTACATGAATTTAAGGTAGGGAAGGTTTTTCCTCAGCATAACACAGAAGGCAGAGATCATAAGGAAAATACTGATTTGACCATGTAAAAATGTAAAATGCTGGGCTGGAGCGGTGGACCCTGGCTTGCGCGGGCACACGGGTTCGAACCCCAGTACCGCGTACACAGCGAGGTCTCGGAGCAACGAAGGCCACGTGAGAAACTGAATAAAAATTGTTTCTCTCTTTCTCTCTCTCTTTAAAAAAAAAAGTAAAATGTTACGTATGTCAAAAAATAAAGTGAAAATGCAAAGCTGGGAAAAACAGTTTGAATACTTTAGCAACAGAAATACAGACTTGTCGTTGAACCAGACAGTTCACACACGGAAAATACAAGTGGGCCGATATGAAGTGCCCAAAAAAGTTCAGTTTCCCTGGAAATCAGAGATGCAAATTAAAACAAACAGAAGTACTTTTTTTTTAAAGGAGAGAATCAACTTTATTATTAGTTTTTCATGTGGCTTTCGGTGTTGGGGGTCGTGCTGGGGGATGTGGTGCTCCAGGGCTCAAACCCTTGTCCTCCAGCCCCAAAGTGCTTTTTTTTAAACATCTGTAAGATGCAGTCTCCCAAGGCACCCCACCACTGTCATTCCTTTAGAATAGGTGTTTGAAAATTGGCAGATTAAAAATGGTACTCTGACCTGCCAGGCGGCGGTGCTGCATACCTGTAATCTCAGTGACTCCAGAGGCTATGGCCAGAGGATCTCAAGTTCGAAGACAGCCTCAGCAACTTAGTGAGATCCTGTTTCAAAATAAAAAAATAAAAAGGGCTGGGGATGTGGCTCAGTGGCTAAGTGCCCCTGGGATCAATCCCTGGTACCAAAAAAAAAAAAAAAAAAAAAAAAAAAAAAAAAAAAAAAAAAAAAAAAAAAAAAAAAAAAAAAAGAGAGAGAAAAGAAAGAAAGAAAATGGCCAAGTGTGGAGGCACATGCTCAATCACTGCAATTCAGGAGACTGAAACAGGAAGGTCACAAGTTCAAGGCCAGCCTAGGAAACTTATCCCTACCACCCTGTCCCAAAATAAAATAAAAAGGGAAGAGAGCTAGGTGTGGTGGCACATACCTATAACCCAGCAATTTGGGAAGCAGAGGCTAGGAGGATCGCAAGTTCAAGGGCAGATTCAGCAACTTTGCGAGATCCTGTCTCAAAATAAAAAATAAAAGGGGGTGGGCTGGGGATGTGGCTTGGTAGTAAACACCTCTGATTTCAATCTCCAGTACTGGGATTGAGGGGGGAAGGGAAAGAAAAAGAAGGAGAAGAAGAGGAAGAGGAGGAGGAGGAGGAAAAGAAGAAGGGGAGAAGAGGAAAGGGAAGTGAAGGGACGGGAAGGGGAAGGGAGGAAATGGAACATTTTAGCCAGACATGGTAACACATGCCTGTAAGCTCAGCTATTTGGGAGCCTAAGATTGGAGGATTATATGTTTGAGTCCAGCCAGAGCAAATTAACAAGACCTGCCTCATTTTTTTTTTAAGAGAGAGAGAAAAAAAATCAATTTTATTTATTTTTTCATCTGGCCTTCATTTCTCCAGCATTTAGTTGTGTACGTGGTGCTGGGGTTTGAACTTGGGTCCTTGTACATGCAGGCAGGCATGTGCTTTAACCGCTGAGCCACAACTCCAGCCCAACCTGCTTCATTTTTTAAAAAGGGCTAGTGTGTACCTCAGTGGGAGAGAACTTGTATAGCATTGCAAGATCCTGGGTTCGATCCCCAGCACTGAAAAAAAAAAAAAGACAGGAACAATTGACCAGTCCTTAGAGAAGTTAGCTGAATTATCTAAGGCTGCCTCCTGTGCCAGGAAGCCTTCTGGGGTTTGCACCTCTCCATCTTCTTCACTCCCTCACCCCGCTCTGTCCTGCCCTCTTCTGTGACCGCATCCATACAGTGGTTCAGTAATGGCTGAGTCGTGCTTGTCTCTTAACCAGGTTGCTCCTCAAGGGCAGGGTCTCTACTTACCTCTCCAGCACCTTCTATAGCAATAACAAAGCCACTTATAGAGTATTTGCTGAGTGCCGAGTGCATGCTAAACCCTGTCCCCTGTCTACTCTTATCTTCCCAGAAGGAGGATGCAAAGAGAATGATAAAGTTACTTCCAGAATGTTGATTGAGGCTAAGGAGCTCAGAGAGGTGTGGCGACTTGTGTGAGGGTCACCAAATCAGTAACTGGCTGCCCTGAGACCCAAACCAGGTCTCTGAGTCTGGGAGCTGTGCTCAGTCTTTGTTGCACGCACAGCCTCAGGTAATGGCCTGATGCCTACCCACTGCTCCCTGGCTGCTGCACAGATGGCAGAGTGGGTGCCACACAGCTCAGTCACCCGGCTTGGATTCCAAGTCTGCCCTTCCTTTATCCACAGTCCTCTGGATGCTCTGGGAAGACACCTTTTGGTCCGCACTCGACCACCTCCCAGCAAGCCCCTCCGTTTGGGGTCCCACAGCCTGGCGTGGGCACGGGGGCCTGCTGGTGGGTGGGGAAGAGGTCTGAACTGGCGGGAAGCACGAGCTTTTCCTCCAGGTGGGGAACAGCCTGCCGGGCAGATAGGCCTTGGGAAGGACCCATTTTTCTGGGGACCGCTCAGAAGCCAGAGCCTCCACAGACAGAGCTGAGGACAGGTGGGAGAGGGTGGCACACTGGCCCCTGCCCTGGGGCTGGTCGCCAGAGAGTGGCCCTGCCTGGATGTCCTCCAGAAGGCTGGGCCAGGGGGTGAGACAGATTTGACAGGACAGTTGGCCGAGGCGCAAGCTGGACCCGCGCCTGGGACCGGATCCCAGCCTGCAGGAGCAGGGGTAGATTCCTGCCGGAGCCAACTGCTTCCTCTCATCCTCATTCTGTCCTCTCCAGGACGTTGGCTGGAGAGACAGAAAGTAGCGTCCATCTGGGGCTCCAAGGGCTTCTGTTCAAATAATGACCACACACTACGGTCACCTCCACTGCTTGGGCCTCAGTTTCCCCCTCTGAAATCCCTTTGCAGCTCAGACATCTTCCCAAACATCCCTGTAGCACTTAGACTCCTTGGTTACCTGGTGACATAGGCTCTGCGGTTCCAGAGCGAGTTCACAGAGCCAGGCCAGGGCCAGCCCTGGAGCTCTTCCTGCTGAGACCTCAGACTTCTGCCTGTGACTGCTCCTAACATGTCACAGCAGTCTGGATTGCCTAGGGCTGCTGGGAGAGAGACCACAGACTGGGGACCCTAAAGATCAGGAATGGACAAGCTCACAGTTTGGACTGGAACTGGGGGGTCCAGGTCAAAGGGTGGGTTCTTCCCAGGGTGTGAGGGGCTGTTCTTCTGCGCCTCTCCAGGCTCCGGTGGTTGGCTGCCAGTCCTTGGTATCCTTTGCTCAGGTTCTTCACCCATTCTCTGCTTCAGTGTCCACATGATGTTCTCCTTATACGCGTTTGTGTACAAATTTCCACTCTTCATAAGGGCACCTGTCAGTGGCCCAGCTTGCTCCAGGTGACCTCATCTTAACTCATTATATCATTACATCCACATTAACCATTTCCAAATAAGGTCACATTCTGAGGTACTGGGGGTTAGGACTTCAACATGTGAATGTCGAAGGGACCTAATTCTATAGCAATGCTGTTGTGGAGTAGGGGTCACAAAACCAGCCTATAAAACAAAGGGGTTTCACTCCTTCCAGCTGTGTGACTTTGGACAAGTGACCTTACCTCTCTGGGCCTCCACTCTCGTGGCTATAAAATGGGGATTGTTCACATTATTAGCCAACAGTTCCAGCTGCTGCCCTCTGGCTCTGCCCTCATATTCCTACAGAGGCTGTAGGAGCAGGCTGCTTCCTGCCAGTGACTGAGCACATGGTGCTGACATGGGACAGATTTGGGACTCCAGCTGGTCTGGCCAACAGTTCCTTAGGGCTGCACTAAGGTCTGAGCCCCCTCCTACCCAGCCCTCCTTTTCCTGCCCTACCCCCAGCCCCAGTCCAGTGGAACTCCCTTCCGTTCCCTTTCACAAGGGTCTCCCCAAATGTCTGGTCTTGGAGGCCCTGAAGGGCCCAGGGATAACAGTAACACACCCCGTAAGATCCCGCACAGGAAGTAATGTGCAAGCACTTAGAACGTGCCTGGCACTTGGTAAATGCTCGTTCCAAGTTCATTCACAAAGCACCTATTCAGTGACTGCTGTGTGCTGGACATCGGGGTTGCAGAGATGAGTAAACCTCACCCCTGCTTCCTAAGAGGCCCCTGGTCAGGAGAGACAGGCTGGAGTGAAGACCATGGTGGCAGAGAAATCCAGGGACAGACATGGCATTCTGGAAACTGTCTGAAAGGGGTATTTGAGAAGCACAAAGCAACAGAGGGGGGCTGGAGCGGTGGCTCAGCAGTTAAGAGTGCTTGCCTGGCATGCGCGAGGACCCGGGTTTGAACCAAAGCACGGCATACACAAGTAAGTGCTGGAGAAACAAAGGCTAGATGGGAAAATAATAAAGTCTGGGAAAATAATAAAATTGATTCTCAAAAAAAAAAAAAAAAAGAAAGAAAGAAAGAAAAAGCAACAGGGTTGGCATTGTTTCAGCCTCCTCAGCACCCACAACCGGCCCTGCCCCAGGAGCTGGAGGGACTGTCCTCGAGTCTGATCACGCCCTTCCCCTGCTACTCAGGCACTTGGGGAGATCCCAGACACCCAGCAGGGCTCACCAAGTGTGGCGGCTCCAGCTGCCCCCACTCTGCCTGTGGCTCCCTCCTAGCCGCAGCGACGCTCAGGCCAGCTGGATGCTGCCGCCAGATTTCATCTGTGGCACTGTCCCCACCAGCTCTCGGCCTTGCCAGTTCCTGTGTGGGGAACACCTTCCATGTCACATGGCTACCTCCTACACGCCCTTTAGGCCTCAGATGTCACCTCCTCTGGGAACCTTCCCTGATTTCTGAAGTCAGAGGCGGGCGCACCTTCTGGATTCCCTAACCCTAACCCATCCCGACATTTGCTGCCCTAAGAGGGCCTGTTTTTCTGTTTCCCCATGAGGCTGAGCCCCCTGAGGACGCCGACTCTCTTTACATTTCTATTTTTCATTTTTTATTGAGAAAACATTTCAAGGGGCTGGAGCAGTGGCTCAGAGGTTACAGCGATTGCCTGGCATGCACGAGGACACGGGTTCGAACCCCAGCACCACGTACACAATGAAGTCTCAGAGCAAAGAAAGCCACATGAAAAACTAAATGGAATTGATTCTCTCTCTCTCTCTCTCACTGTCCCTTTCTCTTTAAAGAAAAAAGGGGGTGTTGGGGATTTAGCTCAGTGGCAGAGCGCTTGCCTAGCACACACAAGGCCCCAAGTTCGATCCTCAGCCCTGGAAAAAAAAAATTCAAATCTACATAGAAAAAGAGAGACGGGCAACGTGCAACCCGGTTCTCCTCTCCCCCGCGGATTCCGTGATCAAGATCTTGCCGCTGGTTCCACCTGTCCCTTCTTTTCTTCCTTTACTGGAGTTCATAGAAGAACCTCCCCATACGTTCCACTGTGCTTCTCTAAGAAGCTTTTCAAGGCGTGAATGGACTTGTGCCTGCGGAGCTGTTCACAACGGCCCCCAGCTGCGGATAAGCCTTCTAACCACCCATCTCAAGAGATGCCCGGTGTCTTGTCAGCTCGTTCGCTGCTGTGACCTAAGGACCCGACAAGTACAATTTTAGGCAGAAAACTTTATTTGGGGGCTCATGAAAAGAGGTCTCAGCCCACAGAAGGCTGGCTCCATGCCTTGGGGCTGGAAGTGAGGCAGGACATTGTGGCAAAGAGTGTTGGCAGAGGGAAGCGGGCCAAGGTGGTAGAGGGAAGCGGGTCAGGCAACACATCCCGAAGCAGAGACTCCACTCTCCAGATAGAAAACACACATCCCAGAGGCACACCCCAGTGACCCACCTCCCCCACCACACCCTACCAGCCCGCAGTTACCACCCAATTGTCCCTTTCAGGGCACTAATTCATGATTGGGGGCTGGAGCGGTGGCTCAGGGGTTACAGTGCCCGCCTGGCATGCGCAAGTACACAGATTCAAACCCCAGCACCACGTACACAATGAAGTGTTGAAGCAACAAAGGCCACATGAAAAACTCAATAAAATTGATCTCTCTCTCTCGCTGTCCCTCTCTTAAAAAAACAAATGGAAACTATTTCACTGACTGGTTAAGGCTCTTGTGACCCCGTCATCTTGCTGCTTCTTGCATTGTCTCACATAGAGCTCCTGGGGGTCACCTTTCATCCAAGCCACAACAGTGTGTCGAAAGGAATTTGATGTGTCCATTAAAACGGTCAGTGCCAAGACCACTCAGCCCCATGACACAGGATTCGCAATAGAGAAGAAATAAAGAGTCAAAGAGCCAGCTCTGTGTGGCACTTGCCCTCTCCTTTGGCAACTAACGCACCCACCCAGGTTCCTGGTCAGATTAGGGAGAGCAGGAACGACAGAGAGGATGAGGATGAGGATGAGGATGGTGGGATGATGGGAAAATCTTTTACCCTCCCTTCTCAACCATCTCGACCTTCTTCAGTATCTTTCTCACCTTTTCTTTTTTTCCAATTTTATTTAGTTTTTCGTGTGGTTTTCGTTGCTCCGACATTTCATTGTGTACGCAGTGCTGGGTTTGAACTCGCGTCCTCGCACATTCCAGGCAAGCGCCATAACCACTTAGGCCACGGCTCCAGCCCCTGTTTCTCATCTTTTCAAGGTAGTATCTGCAAACTAGAGATGCTACAAGAGTTGTTTGCGTGGGCAAAGGGTTGACTGGGATCTGCCGGCTTGGAGAGAGCTGCTGGAAGGGAGAAGCCCTCCTTGCAGACCTAAGATAAATGAGGTCTCCAACCTTCCCTGCAAAAAACCCTTCTCAGTTCCCAGATAGCGGCCTCTGCCCCGCAAGGCTGTTTATTCTGTGTGGTGTCCAGGCCTGGAAAGGTCACAGTGCAGTCATCGGATGTTCCAGGCCATGTGTGCATTCCAGTGCACACCAGGATCCTGGTCCTCTCCAGACAGCCAGCCCATCTGGACACCCTTGAGGCCCCAGAGCTCACTCTGGCTGTTTAGATGGTCGTCAGAGCCGGAAACTGCGGGGTCTTAGCTCCTCTGGAAGACGCAGGTCTTGAACTGCTGCAAACTCCAGTGTGACACAGGTGCTTGTCCTGGGGAGACAGGACATGTCCCAGGCACACAGCCCCTAGAGCATAAGGAGGTACGACCGCAGCCCACTTCCTTGTGTCCACCCCACAGCCCTCAGAGCTCAGCTCCTGAAAACAGGGGGTGCTGGCTTAATGCTTATTCTCCTACATGCTGTGCTGAGCCCAGAGTCCTCTCTAGATTCCCAGAAAATCAGACCCCAGGAAGTTTAGAGGGAAGGGTACCTGGGGAGCCCGGAAGTCCCAAGCTGCATGGCTGTAAATAACTGAAAGTGACTGGGCATTTACACTGGGGTGGGAATCAAAACAAGTTTCTGAGAAGGAATTTCATTAGATAGGAGCTTTGAATAAGAGCAGAAGTTGGGGGGTAGCCCCTGGGCGTGTGGGAGAGGCATTCCAGAACACCGTGGCCACAGGTGGAGCTCGGAAGGGCCTTGGAGAGTCCCCTCCCCTCACGGGGTTGCCAGGAAAGGCTTGGAGGCAGGAGTCCCGGGTTCAAATCCTGACACCTATCTGTGGGATGACTCATGAACTGGGGCTTCATGCTTTATAGCACTCTAGCTACTCGAATGCTCTTCGTGTCTCAAAAATGCCTCACATGTTCAAAGCGAACTCGTAGTTGTTCCCTTTGATCTCCCCAGAAACCTAGCTGTTCTTGCCGGAAGAGTGGGAGAGTCTTTGACCCATTGCTTGCTGTCGGCAGGAGCTGAGCTTAGTCCATTTCCTGTTGTTATCACAAAACACCTGGGAGGGCTGGAGCGGTGGCTCAGCAGTTACAGCACTTGCCTGGCACGTGTGAGTACACGAGTTCAAACCCCAGCACCATGAACACAACGAAGTCTAGATGCAACAAAAGCCACATGAAAAACTGAATAAAGTTGATTCTCTCTCTTTCTCTCTCTCACTGTCCCTCTCTTAAAAACAAAAACAAAAACAACAACAACAACAAACAAAAAAAAAACACATGGGATCAGGTAATTTATAAAGAACAGAAGTTGGTTTGGCTCACAGTTCAGGAGGCTGAGAAGTCCAAGAGCGTGGTGTAGCATCTGGTGAGGGCTTTGGGCTGCACCCTAACATGGAGAAGGACAACACATGGTGACACAGAGCAAGCATGCTATACAGCCACTAGTGCCACCATGGGTCTCCACACTCATGATCTCATGTAACCCTAATTACCTCCCAAAGGTCCCACCTCCAATCCATTAACATACGAAATCAGAGTTTAAATTTCTAATACGTGAACTTTGGAAGGACACATTCAAACCATAGCAACCACCCACAACGAATCCATGATCAATTCATTTTCTAAATAAAATTCACCCACTGCCATCAGCCAACACAACCACTAACAGCTCTTGCCTGGAACAGTCTCTTAATTGGTTTTCCTGTTCCTACTCCAATCCCCCTAAAAACGTTTTGCTCACAATAGTCAAAGGAATCTTTCTACCAATAGGAACACGTCAGTGGCTTTCTCAGAAGTCAACAACTTGGGGCTGGAGTGATGGCTCGGTGGTTATGGTGCTTGCTTGACACGTGCAGGGATGTGGTTTCGAATCCCAGCACCATGTACACAACCAAGTGTTGGAGCAATGAAAGCCACATGAAGAACTAAATAGAATTGATCCTCTCTCTCCTTCTCTCTCTCTCTCTCTCACACTGTCCCTCTCTCTCAAAAAAGAAGAAGTCGTCAACAACTTGCCTTTGCTTTCAAACTCCTGCCTGGAGCCCACATCCCCTTCATTCTCTCCTCCTGTCTGTTCCAGCCTTGGTGGCCTTCTGTGACCCTAATGCTTCTTGAACGCACAAACTGTTTCCTTGGTGCCACCACCCATAAACTTCTCTTTCTGGCACTTAGAACCACTAGGAATGTCTCTTGCATGTACAGTTTGTCCTCCTCAATTAAGATATTTTGCTAGGGGTGACATCCCCTGTAGGGCCAGGCACAGGCACCCAGCTGAATGAATAATTCACTCTCCCTTACCCGCACTGCGTTCATAAAGGGCCCTAATCGAGGGCCTTAGGAACCCCCTCCAGTAGTTCCTGGAGGAAGTGCGCAATTAAGCACCAGAGAGGAACAATCACGTAAGCAGCGTGACGTATTCTGCACCCTCTCCTCCAGAAAACAAAGGTGGCAGCGCGCGCCTGCGCACACGGTCCGTGCGCCGCCTCCCTCCTCGGTGTCGGGGCGGCGCTGCGCGCATGCTCCGGGCGGCGCGGTCCTCCACGGCTCCTCCGGCCGCTCTAGCCGCGCCACTCGCTGCTCCGCCCCAGACGCGCGCGCCGCCGGGGTCCCTCCAAGATGGCGGCGCAGAGGAGGAGCCTGCTGCAGAGTGTGAGGCCCTGACCCGCTCCCCGGACTGGGGGCTGGGAGCCTGGGGGGTGCCTTTGGGTGCAGGAGCGTCTCCTCCGGGTGGCGGAGTGTGACCGCCGCTCCCGCCTCGTTCTCGAGGCCAGGGCGCGCGCGACTCGCGGCAGGTTCGGCCCCGCGAGGTCCGCGCGTGCGCGCCGCAGGCCAGGCCGCCGTGGGCGGAGCGGGGGTGCGTCGAGGGCGCCGGGGTCCCAGGGCGCGGGAGCGTCCTCCAGCCGGAAGCGGGCAGGGCGCGCGGCGGAGCAGGCCCGGGTCGTGAGCCCGCTGCGGGGCCGAGCTTCCGTGATGTGCGCTTTGCCGTACGTTTGCAAAGTTTCACAACAGCCTCAGGAGCTAGGTGCTGTAGTTGCTCCGTTTTACAGACGAGGAAACTGAGGCACAGAGTAGCTGTCATTTGCCTCCGGCCACAGCCGGTAAGTGGCAGGGGCAGGATTGAAATGAGCAGTCTTTTCCAGAACTCCCTGACTCTCTGGACAGTATAGCAGGAATGGCCAGTGTTGGTGACCTGGGTTTTGGTCCACTCTGTAACTCACTGCACCTTTGGCCTCGGTTGTCTTTCCCTTAAGTGAGATTGGGGCCCTGGATGCACCCACTCTTCCCATCTCCCTCGAGGGTTCGCCACTCTCTTCCAGCCCCTGCATCTTCCAGGTGCACAGAGATGCACCCCCAAGTTGGCACTATGGCCTATTCTGACCTGCCAGGGCAGGTTGCCCGTCCCCTGGTCATCCACAGTTATGGCCCTGGGGGAGTTGACTGTGCTCTTCTGCCTTCCGCACTAGCCCGCCCATCCTTGGAGACAGGGATCTGTGGTTTTTTGCTCACCATCGTCTCCACCTACCACCACTGTGTGCTGGGTGCTCAGTATTTGTGAAGTAATGAGTAAATCCAGGCCCAGCATCGGACCTTCCCCTCCAGGGATGAGCACTGTGGCCCTCCTGTTTGCAAGGGTCTTCAGGCATTGGAACTGGAAGGGGAGGCATGGCCTTCACTGCTGCTTGCTAATGCAGGCTTGATGCACACTCTGGAAGCAGAGCAGCTGGCCCTCTACTCTGTAAGCTCCTGGAAGGCTGCACCCTTGTATAAACATCCCCATTGTAGAGAGCATCCAGGAAACACTAGCTTGATTGCACCCTTGAGAAAAGGAGGGACTGGGAAGAAGTGGTAAATGGGGCCCACTGAGTTGCTTTGCTGAGGAAGCAGCCACTTAGATCTTGCAGAGCAAGCTGAATGCCAGCTTCCCTCCCTCCTAGGTGTAAGAGCCCCTAGGGACTTGAGTTGGATAGAAGGTGGTGGACTCTCTTAAAGAATAGTGTTAAACACAGCATGTTGATGCAAGGCAGGGGGCTGGTGGGTGTCTGTACAAGGTGGTCAGGATGACCAGGACTTCCCTACTTAAAGAGGGGTCTGGGTGTCCAGTCAGGGTAAGGTGCAGGGCTTGCTGTCCTGGTCTCCTCAGTCCCAAGTCTGAAGAGAGTGGCTCAGACACCTGCGCATAGCTACCTGTGCGGCCTGAGTGTGAAGAATAGGTGTGGTGTCCACCCTCGCTGTGTTTGCAGTTTAACTTGGGCGAAGGAATATACGCCACTGGCACAGTGTGTGAGGCACTCTTGAGCCACTGTGGACCTGGGTCAACTAGGAACCCTGGCCAGGTAGCAAAGAACTATAAGAGGTTTTAAAGGATGGACATTGGAGTTTTTCAGACAGGGGGACAGGAAGGACATTCCAAGAGGACATAAGTTTGTTTTTCTTTTTTGTTTGTTTGTTTTAAAGAGAGAGGGACAGTGAATGAGAGATTCAATTTTATTTAGTTTTTCCTGTGGCCGCCTTTGCATGGAAGCTTCGTTGTGTACGTGGTGCTGGGGTTTGAACTCATGTCCTCGTGCATGCCAGGCAAGTGCTGTCACGTCTGAGCCACCTCTCCAGCCCCAGGACATGAGTTTAAACATGTGTGTAAGGTGTCTGGAAAGTGCTTCACAAGTTCAATGGGCGCCACAAGTCTGTGTGTTGAGCCAGGCGGCAGCCACATGTGTTTGGGATGACGATGGGACTTGCAAGAAAGATGGGGAATTTGCTGATTTGGTGCTTGCAAGGCTGTTTCCGGAGCCCTTGGTGGAACATCATCCAGAGGAGTTTCACCTTTCCTCCCCAGCTGGTGTGGTACCTTGAAATGTCTTTTGAAGAACAGAGCTTTCAGAGAAAGCTTGATATGTTCAAAAGAACCTTTATCAGCCCTTTCAGCATGATAAAACAGAGTAGGAGGGGCTGGAGCCATGGCTTAGCGGTTCTAGCACTTTCGTGTCATGCTCAAAGACCCAGGTTCAAAGCCCAGCACCACATACAGTTGTCAGAGAAACAGAACCCAGATGAAAGAATAAATAAAGTTGATTCTTTCTCTCTCCCTCTCTGTCTCTTAAACAACAACCACAACAGAGTAGGAGACCTATATGGGCTTGGGCAGGTCACTTATCCCTGAACCTCGGTTTCCCTGAACCAAGAGGATTCCTGGAAGTATTCCCGTTTTTTATGTGGTGCAGGGTTTAAACCTGGGTCCTTGCACATGCCAAGCGAGCGCTCCAACCACTGAGCCTGCTCCAGCCCCGGTATTGCTGATCTTAAGTGAACTCACACATGACTCCCCTGGCCTGGCATGGTCACGCTCCAGCAATGAATTTCCATCTTCAGGTCTGCTTGTAACGTCTTCATTCGTCCCCTCCAGTATCGCAGAGCACTCACTGCGTGGTCGGCGCCCAGCAGGTACAGGGGCACTGCTGTGGTGAAGCTCATGTTCTGGTCGGGGAGATGGACACTAAGCAGTGAATTGATACAGATGACGTGTGATTTCATAACACCTGTGCTGCCACCTCAGGTGTGTTGTGAGACACAAGGGTGGAGGAGCCATTTTAGCAGGATGGTAGGGAATGACATCTCATTGGATGAGATGAAGTGGGGGACATGGGAGGGCAGCTGGGGGTGCAAAGGCCTGCCCTTTTCAGTAGCCCCTAGGCCAGTGTGGCTGGAATGGAGAGCCTTGGGTGAGAGTAACAATAGCTACCATCCAAGGAAGCTGGGGCCCTGCCAGGCTTGGTGGGCGCTGGAGTACCCTTTGGACTCCAGCCTGAGTGTGATGTGAAGCTAACCCTTCCTGCTTTATAGTGGCAAGAGTGGAAACCTGGCATGTGCCGAGCAGCTAGTAAACAAGCCCAGGTGTGAGAGGACAATGGCTCGGCCAGCTACTCCAGGAGTGGTCAGAAGTATCAGAGTCTAGCTGTATTTTTGGCAGAAGAGTTGGTATGATTTGCTGCTGTTGGGTGCCTGGCAGAGGAAACAGCCAACAAGGACTTCAGAGCTGGTTTTGGATGACAGTGGTGCCTTCTGTGGATAAAAGTTTGATTCTGCCTGGACTGTTACATCAGTATAAAAGGAAAATCACGGCACACTCTGCAGTAATCCCAGCTCCTGGGAAGCTGAGGCCACAGGATCGCAAGTTTGAGGCCAGTCTGCATAACTCAAAATAAAATTTGAAAACAAGGGCTGAGGATATAGCTTAATGGTAGAGCACTTGCCTAGCATACTTGAGGCCCAGGGTTCAACCCCCAGTGCTGAAAGAAAATTCAGTCAGCCATGGTGGTATGTGCCTCTAGTCCCAGCTACTCTAGAATCTGAGACAGGAGGATCACTTGAGCTCAGGAACTTGAGGCCAGCCTGGGCAACAGAATGAGACTCTGTCTCCAAAAAAATAAAAATTAAACAAATGAAAGCAAATTGAAGTCAATTTTTAAAACTTAGGTATGCATGTTCTGAGCACTTATATCTATGAAGTACAGGTGCTAGTTATGCATTTTTTTCTATTGTACATTAAAATAAATATGCACGCACTAAAATAAAAACATCCGTTTTTTAAAATCCATTTGGGCTAGGCATGGTGGCACACACCTGTAGTCCCAGCAGCTTGGGAGGCTGAGGCAGGAGGATTGCAAGTTCAAAGCCAGCCTCAGCAACTTAGTGAGACCCTATCTCAAAATAAAATATCAAAAGGGCTGGGGTTGTGGCTTAGAGGTAAAGTGCCCTGGGTTTGGTCCCTGGTACACACACATCCATCAGGCGGTCACCGGTAGCTGTCTCGGCAGCATCAGGAACTCAGTCCCTCTGCTGTGCTGGCCGATAAGAAGTGCCCCACAGTCACTGTACCCCTGTAGGGGCTTTGTACTGGCAGCATAGAGGGCCTCCAGTGGAAACCCAGGCGGGAACTGGCCTCAGAGAAATGGGTCATCCAGCGGGCAGAGATGGCCAGAGGCTTTTTGGAGAGAAGAAATTGCTGTCCCCAACCTGACCGTCTTCCCAGAGGCGTTTTGCTCCCGTTCTGAGATTCCTTTGCCTTTCAGGCATCCGGCTGCTTTCAGCGCAGAAACGCGCCTTTCACACCATGGTGTGACGTGCAGAGGCTGCGTGCAGTGCTGCCCCGGAGCGGAGCGGGCGTGTGAACACTGTGGTCCCGTGGGTGAGGGGCTTGTGCTCGGGTGTGGTGAGGCCGCTCGCGGGTGAATGGATCTCCGCAGCAGCTGTTCATGCCGACTTGGGCCTGTTGGGGGCGCCCTCCCAGCCGAGCCGCGGATTCTGCAGCAGCCTTCTTTTTTTTAGCCACATTTTTGTTAAATTGCATGAGTGATGTGTCTGAACTGCAGAGGAGTGAACGTCCTTGTGCCCGCTGTCGTGTGTGAACAGCTCTGTGCTGAGGGCGTGAGCGTGAGGCGCCCCCTTCTCAGCTTCCCAGAGGCTGGCGCCCCCTGAGCTCGTGGGCCTGGCATTTGGGGGCGTGGGAGAAAGCGTGTGTCAGCCAGGCCGGTGGGGTGGGCGGCTCATGTGAACAGCAGATGCGTGACCTTTCCAAAAACTGTTGAGAGCGGAGGACAGGACTTGGCAGACATGCGCTCCGCGCGCCACGCTCCCCCACAGCTGCGAAATCAGGCAGAGCCAGGCCCGCGCCCACTGGTGGCGCTGCCTGGAATTCTGTGGCCACTGCTACTGAGTCAGCTTTTTAGTCAGCTTTTTCTTTGCTGTGTCTAAAAGATCTGACAAGAACAAGTTTAGGAGGAAAAGTTTATTTAGGGGCTCACGGTTTCAGAGGTCTCAGCGCGCAGACCGCTGGCTCTGTTCCTCAGGCTGAGGCTGAATGTCATAGCAGAAGCCGTGGCTGCAGGGAACAGAGAGGGAGACTCCAGACTCAGGCCAGATACTCCCCCGGTGACCACCTCCTCCAGCCACACCCTGCCGTCCTCAGCGCCAGCTGATCCCTGTCAGTGGTGCTCACCGACTGGCTTAGGCTCTTGACCCCGTCATTTCACCTCGGCCTTCGCAAATTGTCACACGTGAGCTTTTGGGGGACACCTCACGTTCAAACCGTAACAATGTCTGAGGTGCTGTGGGGAGCACATTCCAGGCAGGGCTGCCACTAAAGGAGCACCCAAGGCCCTGGGGGGAGCTGAAGAAGCAGCTGATCGAGCACTGGCGGGAGTTGAACCGGGAGAGGCAACTGAGGCATCGAGTGGTCGGGGTTGCATAGACGAAGGGCTGATCACCAGCATCCAGTGCACATGCCAATATCACTGTCAGGGAAGAACCGCAGAAAACTGCAGTGGATCCGGCTGGCCCAGAAGGAGAAGGCAGCTATGGAAGCGGAAGTCCCTGCAAAACCAGCCAGGAGTAGTGAACCGCAGCCCAGACGGCAGAAGAACGAAACAGCCCCCCAGGATGTAGCCATGGAGAACCCTGGAGATGAGAGCTGAAGTTCCTGCTGCTTCCACCAGGTTTTCAACTGGAGTCAGCAGGATTTGGTGTTTGTTTCCGAGGACTTTGGAGAACGCATTGCCCCCTTTTGCTCTTCCCAGCTCCGCTTACGAGCCGGCTTGCTGACTTCCCCTGGGGGCTGTGTTGGCAGGGATCAGGGCACGGAAGAACGATTCTGGTGGACCCAGCTCCCACTCATAGCAGACACCTAGAGTTTTGACTGAGGTGTGTGTTTAGGCACAGGAAGGGAGGGTGGGCCATGAAAAGAGGTCTCTGAATGTGGTCGGAGACAATCCAGAAGCAGGACCATTGAGCTTGCTTGAGCAAAAGCAGTGAGAAGCCATCCTCGTCTCTCCAGCTTTCCACTTCTGACCACGTAGAGATTATCTAGGAACGATAGGGGAGGTGGTGGTCCTGATCCTAGTCCTGTATAACCAGGTGGGCAAATCATGTTGTTTGTCTTGCTTCCTTTGCTGGATTATGTTTTTAATAAAAGACCAAACATAAAAAAAAAAGTACCCAAATTACATAAGGAATTACTGGCTTGTCATGCAATCTAAGGCACCATTATTGTAAGGACATCAGTATCTTGTGTACTACTAAGAAAAAATGCTAATTCACTTGTAGCATGCCATCTCCAGACATCGTAAAGCGTGGGAAATGTCCTCAACTCAGTAAGCTAAGGGAGCTAATTAACGCCAGGCTATAGCATGACAGTGGCCAGAAGGCCACAGCCTTAATGTTCACTGTGTACGCAAAGTGAGGCCGCAGGGAGATTCTCAGGGCAGTGGCTCTGGGGTGTGAACACTGTTCTCCCGGAGTCTGGGCCCCTGTGAGGTGACTCAGTTATGTGCTGGATGCAGGAAACAGAGCTCGTTACACATTGAGAAGACCTCTTGCTTTTCACATCTCCTTCAAACTCTCACGTTATCCAGGGAGAGAGTTGGTTTGCTCTTACTATGTTCTTAACACTTTTCTGGTGTTTGCTAATCTGCCTTTTTTAATGCATAAAATAGGCTAGTTGTGGTGACACACACTTAATCCCAACTACTTGGGAGGCTGAGGCAGGAGGATCGTAAGTTTAAGACCAACCTGGGCAGCCTAGAGAGACCCTGTCTGAAAATAAAATAAAAAGGTCTGGGGACATGACTCACTGATAGAATGCTTGCTTGGCACTTGTGAGACCCTCAGCTCAATGCCCAGTGCCAAAATCCCCAAACACACACAAAACAGTAGAGCTCCTGTTCAGCCCAGCAGGAAGTAGGCCCGGCTAGAACCGAATAATCTTGTTTTGACTGTTTTATCTTCTAGATGCAGCAAATAATTCTGAGTTCAGCTTTTAAATACAGGAAAAGTTTATGTTACCAAATAGAACTCATCTGGGGCTGGAGCGGTGGCACAGAGGTTCTGGCGCTTGCCTGACATGTGCGAGGATGTGAATTTGAACCCCAGCACCACGGACACAACAAAGTATTATTGGAGCAACAAAAGCCAAATGAAAAACTGAATAAAATTGAGCCTCTCTCTCTCACTGTCCCTCTCTCTTGAAAAAAAAAAAGAAAGAAATTAGAGGAAAACATGGCAACGTAAAGATGAAATGGGAAGTAGGTAACTTTCTGAAGTTGGATGATTTTTGGTTGGGAAACATGGGCCCCCGGCACCAGCTGGATAGGACCAGGAAAGACATGCTTTTAAATACCTGTGCTTTGGGTAATTTTTTCTTTATTTTAAGCAAACCAAGACAAAATGCTAGAAGTTTAACGTTAAAGAATGCCAGTGTAAAGTAAGCAGGACTCCGCTCAGCAAGGTGCGAGCATATAAATAGCTGGTTTGTCTCAGCGTGTGCTTGTCTCTGCCTGTGCCTCGGTGTCTGAGCCTCTTAAGGTCCCGGAACACACCCTGCTTTTCAGGGAGGGCCCGCATTTGGTGGACCCATCCTGCCGGAGGTGGGTTAGCTTCCCAGGAATTTGGCTCTGGTCACAGCGCTCAGAAGGCGCGTTATCTGCAGGAGGTAGACAGCTGGGTGAGAGGGCAAGGTTCAAGGCTGTCCGCAGTCTGGAAGGCGGGGCTAAGCCCAGGGTTTGAAAAGCTTCCAGGAGTGTGCTTGGGGGCGCTGACCTGCAGAGTTTACGGGAAGACCTTGCTATTTCAGGTAACAGCAAGTGGGAATTTTCACAGCATGGCTAGCTGCCCGCTTTTCATTTGGAAACAGGAAGGCTATTGACTTTCTTGTGTTGCTTTTCTATCCTGCCACCCAGTTCCTTTTACTGTTTGAGTTAGTTTTATCATTTAAGTTTTTAGGGTTTCCAGGTACTCAGTCATATCAGCTGCAAATGGACATAATCCCCCCTCCCAGTTTTTTTTTTTTTTTTGAGAGAGGGATAGAGCGAATCAATTTTTATTTAATTTTTCATGTGGCCTTCATTGCTCTGACACTTTATTGTGTGTGGTGCTGGGGTTCGAACCCATGGATTCGTGCATGGCAGGCTAGTGCCATTACCACTGAGCCACTGCTCCAGCTCCCCCTCCACCCAGTTCTTGGGCTCTCATTCTTTTCCCTTGTCTGGGCTAATGCCTCCAGTTGATCTTAAGTAATGGAGGGAGAAGGCATTCTTGCTGTGTTCCTGATTGTAAAGGCTTCTCGTCATAATAGGAATGCCTCTTCTGTTGTCTTTCTACTAAGTAAGATGCTGGCATTGGTTTTGACTAAAGGATACATTTACAGCATGTAAAGAAAATATCGATTACTGGGTGTGGTGGCATATGCCTTTAATCCCAGCTACTCAGGAGGCTCAGCAAGGCAGGAGGCTTCTCAGTTTGAGGCCAGCCTCAACAACTTAGACTGTGTCTCAAAAATAAAAATGATTAGGGATATAACTCAGTGGTAGAGTACCTTGGGTTCAGTCCCTGGCACTGTCCCCCCAAAATGTGTCGGTTTCTGTTTTTTTGATTGTTTTCATCAAGATGGACAAAACCAGCTCATAAAAAGGGTTAAGGATATAGCTTAGTGGTAAAGCACCCCTGGGTTTAATCTCCAGTACTAAAAAGAAAAAACCCACAAATCAGCCGCCGCCAGACCTTAGTCTGCTAACCCTCAGGCTCCGAAGAGCAGCGCGCTTGCTGAGCAGGTTGGCTGTTGTCATGCACACAGGTTTTCCCACATCAGCTAGAGGTGATCAGTACAGCAGCTGCCCACCCCTGCCAGCCACCTCCTGGGCTCCTCCTGTGAAATTCATCCTTGTGCTGTAACACCCACGCGGCCAGTCCCACAGTCACCTGTTTGGGTCCGTTCCTTCTCGTGCAAGATGACTGACATCATAGCTTCTTTAATAGTGTATCCAACGTCAGGTTGGCCCCTACGTTGCCTGGGTAATATTTACTTTTTGCTGGTAAGTATGGATTTGTTAGAAAGATTCTAGCCCCTAGACACCTGTTTCTGCTCCTTGTGGGAGGTGGACAGCAGCAGAGGGAGCACGGGGATTGCAGCGTCAGTGACAGGCTTTGTGTGGTGGGCGACACATTCCTTTGTGCATCTTGCAGCAGAGGATGAGTGTAATCCACTTTTATTTATATTTGCCATTCTGGGGCGATTGCACCCTGGGGAGCTCTACCACTGAGCTACACGCCCAGCCCCCTTTATTTTCCATTTTGAACCAGGATCTCACTTAGTTGCCAGAGGCCCTGGAACTTGTGATCCTCCTGCCTCAGCCTCCCAAGCCACTGGAACAGCCATAGGCTTTTTACATACCTGATTACAAACACCTTCTGAAGTGGTTTTCACATCCTTCTCCTCAGCCCTTTTTCTTTTCTATTTTGAGACAGGGTCTTGGTCAGTTGCTGAGGCTGGCCTTGAATTTGTAGTCCTCCTGCCTCAGCCTCCTGAGTAGCTGGGATTACAGGTATGCGCTGTCTTGCCTGGCCTCATATCTGTTCTTGAAGACTGTTGCTAGTAACTTGTAAGTAGCAGCACCTAATGGCCATCTTTGTGTAATATTTCAGTAAAGCTTTCAATACAGATTTTAACTATTCTTCTCGAAATTAAGCTTTGGTTGTCCCAATCGTTTTGTTTGTACTTGAACATGGTGTGCCCTGGAGTACCTTTGTGAACCAGGAGTGGTGCCCAGGTGGGAGGCCAGGTACGGTCTTGGTGAAAGGCAGGGATCACACCTGTCCCTTCTTTGGGGGTAGGGCTTGTGAAAATACAGCTACTCAAGGTGCACCTGGTGGAGATTTAAGAGATGCAGAGCCAGCACATGTGGGTCCAGACTTGGACTGGTGTGTGTGTGGGTAGCTCCACAGTGATCATGCTGAGCAGTCTGGTTTGATAGCCTGTGGAGTAGAATGTGAATCAGAAACACAGGCAGGGTAATGGAATAGGGTATAAAAGGAGTACCCCAGGTTGTGACTCCTGAGCCCGCAAGTCCCAGAAGACATGGAGAAGTCCTCAACAAGCAGACACAGGCTAGCCGGGTGCAGTGGTGCTTGCTTGTAATCACAGCAACTCAGGAGGCTGAGGCAGGAGGATCATAAGTTCAAGGCCAACCTCAGCAATTTAGGAAGACCCTGTCTCAAAATATAAAAAGGACTGGGGACATGACTCAGGGTAAAGCATCCCTGGGTTCAATCCTGCATACCAAAAATAAAAAAAAGATGACATAGGGCGTTCTGCATGGGGGGAAAGCAGGGTGCATGCAGGGCTATAGCTGTAGGCATTGGCCAGGAAGGGTGTGGTAGAGGGGCAGATGGGAGAGGGACTGAGACTAGCTTGCAGGTTGGAGTTTCTCAAGTCCAGCTCCCAGCCACTCGAGGGAGATTCCCTGTGGGGAGCTGCTTACCGTGCACACATCCCAGGCTGTGCCCAGATCAGACATGGTGAGGGTGGGCCTCGCATCAGCAGGTGTACCCAGGGCCAGAGGGACTCTTGCTCGCTCTGCACAGCAGAAGCTGCAGGGAGACCTGGGGTCATGAATTTCCTGCCGGGTGTTGGCTTTACGTGAGTGTGCTTCACTGCTGTTTCATAACAGCTCCATTGCTAAGCCTTGAACTTGGGGATGCTGGTTCCTGGGGAACCAGTTTGGATTAGGCATGCAAACAGCCAGCCCTTCTGCAGTGTCTCTTCAAACAGACACCACTGTTTTCCAGAAAAAAAGACCCTCTGTGGGGTGCTGGGCTCGCTCAGCTTTTGTTGAAAAGGAAGAGGAGATGGGTGTTCCCTGGGGAAGGTGGCACTTCATGGTTTTTGGTGTCCTTTTCCAGGAGCAGCAGCCAAGCTGGACAGACGACCTGCCTCTCTGCCACCTCTCCGGGGTTGGGTCAGCCTCCAACCGCATCTATTCTGCTGACGGCAAGGGCACCGAGAGCCACCCTCCAGAGGACAGCTGGCTCAAGTTCAGGTGTGCTGACCTGGGCAGAGGACGCTGGCTTGTGAGCAGGAGAGGGCACCCGTCCTGCCACTGTGGCGTGGGGCTTGCCAGTGAGGTGTGGCTCACAGGAGGTGGCCTCTGTGGGGGTCCCTTCCACACGTAATTCAGCCCGAGGCCTGATACAGTTGGAGGAGGGCATTCCTGAAACTCACAGCTACCGTGGAAGGATGGCCAAGGTGGGGGACCCAGGTGGACACCCGAAGCCAGAGCTGGCCCATCCTTAAGAGTCTCTCCTCATTCCTTTCCCTCTCTTCCCCCCCTGTCATCTGTGAACCCCTGGTCTCTGCAGGAGTGAGAACAATTGCTTCCTGTATGGGGTCTTCAATGGCTACGATGGCAACCGGGTGACCAACTTTGTTGCCCAGCGGCTGTCAGCGGAGCTCCTGCTTGGCCAGCTCAACGCCGACCACACTGAGGCCGACGTGCGGCGTGTGCTGCTGCAGGTAATGGGGCTCCGGCCGGCTGGCCGCAACCAGCTGACCAGGACTGCTCTGAAGACTGCTGGCTTCTTTACCTGGGGGCTCCCTGGCATGCAGGGCCAGGCGAGAGCAGCAATCCTTCCTGTCACTGTTGGCTCTGGAAGAGGTTCTGCTGGAGAAGGAAGCAAGGGCTGTGAGCTTGGACAAGGGTGTGTGGTGGGCACAGGCTGTTCAGGGCGACCCCTCTTCTTTGGCTGTGGTCGGGTGCTTGACCCCTGACTGTGGAGTGTGTGACCCATCTCTCAGGAGGCCGTGCCTCTCCACCACTCGCCCACAGCTCCGCCTTTCTGCTGCTGTCCTGGGAGCCCCTCCTGGCATCTGCTGTTCAGAGCACACCTGGAGGCCTTGACTCTAGATGAGGATAGCTTCGATCCACCAACAGTGGCCCAGCCTTTTCCTGTCTTCCTTGGCTCAGGGCTCCTGTGCCAGTAGTTCTCAGTGGACCCACACTCCAGTGTCCAGGAGCAGGCGGGCTTGACAGAAACCTCCTGGGAAAGGGCACTGCTCCTGCAGCGGCTGGTGACCCACCTTCTTCTGAGCCGGGTGCTGGCTGAGTGCTATTTGTCTTGCTTCGCAACCTCCCTGACCTGTTGGGTAGCTCGAGGTGGCAGAGCTGGAGTTCACACCCTGCCTGTGCTCTGCTCGTGCCTCCCTGGGCCTTCTTCCTGTTCCCTGTGTGATGGCTCCTGTGGTGCACCCACCCCTGTGGGCCTGAGGCCTTGTCAGGTGATTTGCAGGAAGCAGCGGGTGTCTTGCAGTGTGTGAGGCAGGACCATGTGTTCAGAGCTTCTCCCAGGAGACCTGCAGGAAGTTGGTGCCATTGATAGGGACATCTTAGCATCAAGTGCGGAGGGGCTTGAGCCAGGCTTTGCCCTGTCCCTGTCCATCCAGGCCTTCGATGTGGTGGAGAGGAGCTTCCTGGAGTCCATCGATGACGCCCTGGCTGAGAAAGCCAGCCTCCAGTCCCAGCTGCCCGAGGTACCCTCCCCACCTGCACCTGGGCAGGTCAGAGGCCTGACACATCCACTGGGTCACTCACAGGCCATTGATAAAGCCAGACAAGAGTGGCAGGAGTTACCGGAATAGTTTATGATGGAGGGGCTGGCGGGTGTCGATGGGCTTGTCCTCAGGGGCCTCCCTGGCCTCCATGGGTAGCTCACACTGAGGCTCAGGAGAAAAGTCCTTTCCAGGTGTGTGGCCTGACGCTGTCCTCTGCCTCATCACCCACCCCTGGGTCGGGTCATTGCAGGCTTCCATGGGGCTGCAGCACAAGCCTCCATCCTGGCTGTGCCCCAGGCCTTCTGTCCTTGGGCCTCACTTCCTTGCTCCTGAGGGAGGGAGAGGTTGGTAAGATGGTCCCCAGGGCCTGCCCTGACGCCGCTGATGATGGGTTGCAGGCTGTCCCTCAGCACCAGTTGCCTTCTCAGTATCAGCAGATCCTCGAGCGGCTCAAGGCCCTGGAGCGGGAGCTCTCGGGAGGGGCCATGGCTGTGGTGGCCGTCCTGCTCAACAACAGGCTCTACGTGGCCAACGTAGGTGAGCCGCTCGCCGTCAGCTGGGGCAGGTGTGCTTCCCACATACGTGGACACCCGGGCTGAGGCTCTTGGCTTGCTTCCTCCTCACCCCCTGGAAGAATGGATGGGAGGAGGCAGGCAGAGACGCAGCCTTCCCGCCATGCCCTTCTGTGGGCCCCGCTCCTCCCTCTGCTGGGTGTTTGCTCAGCTGTTCAAACTCTGCTGCAGGTACCAACCGGGCGCTTTTATGCAAATCTACAGTGGATGGGTTGCAGGTGACCCAGCTAAACGTGGACCACACCACAGAGAATGAGGATGAGCTCTTCCGCCTGTCACAGCTGGGTGAGTGGGCGGCAGGCCCAGGGATGGGTGAGAGCAGGGAGACTGGCCCCTGGGGTCCCCCAGCCCTTGTCTGGTGGCCAGGGAGAGAGGTACACAGTGGAGAGCCGTGTGGCCCTGGAACCAGCCCACCTGGGGCTGATTCCGGCTCTGCTGCTTACTAATTGGCAACGTTGGCACATGTTTAAGTGTTCGCTGCCTCAGTTTCCCTATCTTTATAATGAGGATAATAGTAACACCTACCCCAGTTGTGAGGATTAAAAAAGTAATACCTGGCACAGGTATTCACTGTTATTGTCAGAAACAGGCCAAAGAAATCCCTAGATTGCAGCCACCGGGCAGCTCCCTTTCCTTCCCTGGGAACTCCTGGTCGGTGGGGAGGGCACAGCCCCAGGGGAGGATGAGGGCAGCTTGCTGCCGTGTTGGGTGGTGCTGGAGCTTGTGGAGGAGGGGCCTGAGTGAGGGGCCTTCTGATGGGAGCGGGAACTGAAGACACCTGGGGACGTTGGGCTTGCTCCCCGGTGCCCTGGCGTCCTCCTCTCCTCCTTCGTGGGCCTCATTCCTTGCGTTCATGGATCTGTCTCTATCCCCTTTTCTTTGTGCTTCATGAATAAGGAATAAGACTGTCGTGTCTCCCTCTGGTAGGTTTGGACGCAGGAAAGATCAAGCAAGTGGGGATCATCTGTGGGCAGGAGAGCACCAGGCGCATTGGGGACTACAAGGTCAAATACGGCTACACTGACATTGACCTACTCAGGTAGGTGGCCAACCCAGCTGCCCCCAGTTGTTTGTAAGACCAGAGGGCCTGGGCAGAGCAGATTTCAGGTTCCCGGGGTGGGTGCAGTTGAAGTAGTTCAGAGCCCGAGGGATACCTATCTTCCTCCCAGAGAGGTTGGTGGAGCCTTGGGCCTCCAGGAGTTGGTGTCTGTGAAGCCAGGCTGGCAAGAGGTCAGATGGGGAGCTGGGTGCCACAGCGCCTGGCAGGAGAAGCTGGAGGTGGTGTGAGGAAGCTGGCCTGGATAGCACTGGACAGCCCAAAGGCCTGTGGGTGGGCGTTGCCTGTGGCGGGGTCAGGGCCACGCCCCTTCTGTCACCCAGGTGCGCGTGGCAGCAAATGAGCAGCAGCAGTAAAGGTGAGCCGTATTGAGCCTGCACAGCCCTGTAGACACCGTCTTCCATGTACTCCTCACTCAGGCCTCCTCACCTCACAGGAGTGTTCACCAGGGGAAACTGAGGCATAGAGACGGTCAGGGCTGGTGACAGGCTGAGGCGGGACTAGACCCCAGGCAGTCTGAACTTGGAGCATGTGTCCTTGCCTGCTGGCTGACTTGTATGGGAAACACAGGCTGGGGAGATAGCAGGTGCCCTTATGTGATGCCGGTCACAGCCAGAGCCACAGGAGTCCTGTTGAGACCCCACCTGCAGGGCCAGGCCTCACGGTGTGGTTGAAACTCTTTATCATCCCAAGGTTTAGGAAATTGAGTGTAGAACCTTTGACCTAATTTGTGGGGTTCTGTTTGCGTTGTTGGAAAGCAAGCCTGTGACAGCTGGGGTTACACCTGTGATCCCAGCAACTTGGGAGGTTGAGGTAGGAGGATCACAAGTTCAAGGCCAGGCTCAGCAAGCTCAGCAACTTAGTAAGACCCTGTCCCAAAATCCCTAGTTAGGAGCTGGAGCAGTGGCTCAGCGGTTACTGCGCTTGCCTGGCATGTGTGAGGATGCAGGTTCGAACCCCAGCACCATGTACACAGCGAAGTGGTGGAGCAATGAAAGCCACGTGAAAAACTAAATAAAACTTCTTCTCTCTCTCTCTCACTGTCCCTCTAAAAAAACAAAACAAAACCCTAGTAACACAAACACACACACAGAGAAAAGGAAAGTGGGTCTGTAGCTGACAGCAGTTCGGCCAGGTTCTAGGGTGTGCAGGGAGAGTAAGCCAGGACCTGCAGCACAGGCCTGTTGGTTTCTCGTGTGTCCTGCCCCTGGTGGCTTGCGTGTGTGCTCCGCGGCAGCTGAGAGCTGAGGGGCAGGCATCTGTTTTACAGCATCACAGGTGCTGGTGTCCTCTCCCTGGTGTGCACCACGCTCTCTAACTGCTTGGTTGAGGTCGGATTGACACGTGACAGCTGTGCATGTTTGATGTTGGCCGAGGTTGGAGCTACGTTTACACGCACCCCTCTGTTCTCAGAGATGCCCCTCCCTCCACTCCAGTCTACCTGCTGAGGCTGTCATTCTTGCAGCAGTTACTGGGATTCCCCTAGGATTCCTTACCTGAGTAGCTCCAATTGGCCAACCCTTAAGATATTTCTAGACATCTCTCTTCTGAGAAGAGACACGTCCTAATGCGGCGCGCACACTGAAGTTTTTAACATCCAATGACTGATGCACATTAACAAATCATCCCCATGTAGGTGGAGTGTGTTGGGGGCCTTAGTTGGCATGGGCACTTGTTTTAGTAGAGCCCAAGTAGCAAGAGAAGTGTACCTTAAGAGAGACCCTTTCCTGCTGGGTGTGGTGCCCACCTGTAATCCCAGCAGTTTGGTGAGGTACTACCCAACTTAGCAAGACCTGTCTCAAAATTAAAAAATTAAAAGGGCTGGGGATGTGGTTTGTGGTTAAGCACTCCCGGGTTCAGTCACTGGTACCAAGAAAAAGAAAGTGCCTTTCCTCTTGTTGCCCCACTCCTCGCCCTGCAAAGGCTAACGCTGCATAGGCAGGGCATGGAACAGGGCCAGAATCTAGCATTTGACCTTTGCCGTCTTGATTTTGCAACCTGCCAGCTTTTCTGGCCTTCTGAGCTTTATTTTAGCAGCTGCACTTGGAAGATGGGTCTGTTCAGATTTTCTTTTTCCTCTCACCAATTCTGTGTTTTATTTCACATTCTGGGTGTAGATTCTCCCCTCCCCCCGCAGACTCAGTGTTCACCTGGAGACCTTCCCACATAAAGCCCTCCCTCCACCCTCTCCCCACAGTGCCGCCAAGTCCAAACCGATCATCGCAGAGCCGGAAGTCCATGGTGCACAGCCTCTGGATGGGGTGACCGGCTTCCTGGTACTGATGTCTGAGGGGCTCTACAAGGCTCTGGAGGCTGCCCATGGGCCTGGGCAGGCCAACCAGGTGAGCTGGCAGAGCCGGGAACTCCGGGCCATGACCAGCTGGCCTCCTGGGTGGGGTGCTTCCCTGGCAACCAGAGCTCTGATTTGCAGATGCCATCCCCAGACTTCTTCTCTGGTTCAAGCTGAGGGAAGGAAAGCCCAGAGCTTGGGCTGGGGATGTGCCTGGCATGTGTGTAGGTTCCATCACCAGCACCCCAAAAGGAAAGGAAAACAAAAGAGCAGCGCTGTAGAGGCCCCGCCCACCTGGAAGCTGTGTGCCTCACGAGGCCCGAAGGGGCACTCGGAAGAGAATTTCCATGGCGTAGCTTGCTCTGGAAGCCCTGAGGCGAGACCTGCAGGAGGCTGAGCGGGAAGGAGCGGGAGTGGGTGCTGCCGAGCACTGCGGGGCAGGGAGGGGGGCCCTGGGGGCCTTGGGGGCCTTGGGGCTTGCAGTCTCCTGCTCTGAGCAGCACACCCCCCCCCCCATCTCTGCAGTGAGGTGGTAACATCTCCCTTTGGGGGACTGTGGTGAGGTCAGGTGTGGGGAACCCAGGCCCTCGGCCAGCGGAGTGGGACTTGAGGCAGGTGTTGAGAGCCTCATGGAAGCCGCCTCGCCTGGGGCTGCTGGGAGTGTTCCTCCTTCCCGCACTGGTCTGATAGGAAGAAAACCTTTTGCCTTGTAACTCAGACTCCTGAGGAAAAGTCAGGAGTGCCTGGCCATGCCTGATCCCCTGTCCAAGCTGGTCACCCATTTCATCTTGTCACTCCAGCATCCTTGTGGCATAGAGGGCCTGCAGCTTTCTTCCACACAGGGCAGGGAACGTGGACCCAGAGTTCAGGTCTTGCTTGAGGTCACATGGCTGGTATGTGACCCGTATCCCCCAAGGACTAGTCCTGGTCCTTTGCCTTGCCTGTCCTGGCTTCCTACCCCCAGAAGCTGCAGCCAGAGGCTGGGTGCCGTGGTGCATGCCTTTTACCCCTGCAACTCAGGAGGCTGAGGTGGGAGGATCACAAGTTCAAGGCCAGCCTCAGTAATTTAGTGAGACCCTGTCTCAAAAAATAAAAAGGTCTGGGATTTGGCTCAGTGGTAGAGCACCCTTGGGCTCAATCCCCAGGGGCGGGGGGCAGCTGTAACCACTCTCATGTAGACGACTTTGTGGTTTTGATCTTTTTTTGGTACTGGTTATTGAACCCAGGGTTGCTTTATCACTCTCATCCCCAGCCCTTTTTATGTTTTATTTTGAAACAAGAGTAGCCAAGTTACCCAGGCTGGCCTTGAATTTAAAATCCTCCTGCCTCAGCCTCCTGAGTAACTGGGATTATATCCAATTTTTATCTTTTTATCTTTAAGTCAGTGTGATTTTCTTTTATTTTTTGGTACTCTGAATAGAATTATCAGAACACAGTGGCTTCTACTGTGTTCTAGAATATGCCGGACAGGGGACTTGCCTAGGGCAAGGACAATGTCTTCGCTCTGTGTCCCTGATTCCTGATAAAATGCCTGGTGTGCCGTAGCTGCGTAGCTGCGGTGTTTTCCAGGAAGGAGTGCTTCCTGTACCATGTGTCTAAATAATCGTCATGATGACCAGCGAGGTGGATATTACCCAACAATCAGAGATCACAATGCCTCACACCTGTTCTAGTGAGAAAGTTGTTAACTCTCTGGTTTCTCTTTGGATCATTTAAATCTTTGTCCTTTTACTAATAAGAAAGTTCCAGAAGGATTATCCTGAAGGCCTTGGGAAGCTCAGATTGCAGGCGTGGCAGGTGGGGGACTTTCTTCCCCAGCCCTGGGCACCCCTCATTCCTTACCAGATTTTCTCTCCCGTCCCCAGGAGATCGCCGCAATGATTGACACCGAGTTCGCCAAGCAGACTTCCCTGGACGCGGTGGCCCAGGCTGTGGTGGACCGGGTGAAGCGCATCCACAGTGACACCTTTGCCAGTGGTGGGGAGCGTGCCAAGTTCTGCCCACGGCATGAGGACATGACCCTGCTGGTGAGGAACTTCGGCTACCCGCTGGGTGAAATGAGCCAGCCCACACCGAGCCAGGCCCCAGGTACGTGTGCCCACCGTGAGTGAGGCGGTTGGTGAGTGCAGAGCCTGGGTGCAGATGGAGCCAGGGGGCCTGGCTTCACAGGGTTCCAGCCCAGGCCCTCTGAGCTGCAGCCTCTCTGAGCCACACCTGCCCTGTCCTCCTGCGGACCCAGACGTACAAACAAGCAGTGAACAGGGGCAGGTGACTGGGCGATGGCCACACAGGTCCCTGACCTGCAGTGTTTGCTTTAGTCCTCGTTAGCAGCCCTAAAGACAGGAAGAGGAATCAGTGAAGGGACTGGGTAAGGTTAGGTACAGGGACAGTGGGGCGCCAGCATCTGGCTCTGTCTCTGGCCCCACTGCATAGGGCAGACATTTTACTTTCCACCTTTTCTCCTTTTAAATTCTTAAATCTTAAGTTGCCCAGGAGCAGAGAGGATCGTTCCTTTTTTTTCCTTTTTTTAAAGAGGGAGAGACAGTGAAAGAGAGACAGAACAAGAGAATCAGTTTTATTTAGTTTTTCATATGGCTTTCGTTGCTCCGAGACTTCGTTGTGTACATGGGTGCTGGAGTTTGAAGTCGCGTACTTGCACGTGCCAGACAAGCTCCGTAACCACCGAGCTACCACTCCAGCCTGAGGATTCTTCCTTTTGGTGCTCCCTCCCAGTGCAACTTGGTGTTGGACTCTCAGCCCCTGCGGACCCTGTTCCTTTTCTTTTTTACACAAGTAAACCTTGGAACCCAAGCGCCACAGCTGGGCTCGTCTCCCATAGATAGACCCAGGGTCACGGAGTCTCTGGCTCATTGTCACTGCGGCCGTATTTTTATTGGGTCAACCTCCACTAGGAGCAGATGGATCCTGTGCATTAAGACATCTAGGGGAAGCCAGGCCCTGGGCCCCATCCCTGCTCCGAGCACCAGTGGCTTTACTGCCAACGGGAGGTCCCACCCATGGTGGAGTCTCTGCCGAGGAAAGGGCCCTGCTGAGGGTTGGGAGCCTCTCTGCCCTGCCCTCACCATCTTGGTTTCCTGCCTCCCTGTCTAATCCCATCCCCACTGCTCTCTCCCTTGCAGCTGCAGGGGGCCGTGTGTACCCGGTCTCTGTGCCCTACTCCAGTGCCCAGAGCACCAGCAAGACGAGCGTGACCCTGTCCCTCGTCATGCCCTCCCAGGGCCAGATGGTCAACGGGGCCCACAGTGCTTCCACCCTGGATGAAGCCACGCCCACCCTCACCAAGTAAGCCCTCCTGGCCTAGGGACAGCTCTGGCTGCCTAGACGGGAATGCCCACCCTCTTAGACACAGAGGCAGAAAGGGGCGACACTGTTGGTTCCAGCAGCTTGATGAGGCTGGTCCTGGGGCCAGGCGGAGAGGAGGGCACAGGACCAGGAGGACTTGAGGGGACAGGCAGCTGGTGGTGCCAGCCCCTGGTCTGCTTTCTTGAAGGCTTGCATCTGAGCCTTGGTCCATCTCCTGTGTTGGACATTGTGACGTAGGTGGCCTCTGTGCTTGGGGAACGTTGTCAGGCTTGGCAAAGCTGCTGCTCTCTGACTGACTGCCAGGTTCAGATTTTGCTTCTAGGTGGCCTCCTAGTCTTAAGTGGTGAGGGTGTGGGCTGCAGCCTGGGTGGGATGCAGGTGGCACCCCCCATGCAGACCTACTCAGCAGGTCTGGTGTCCACCTATCTCTTTACTGCGGTGGAATGTACACCACCCCCACCCCAGGAAGCCAGGGCACGGATCTGGTTTCAACATTCCAGCCCTGCACAGAATAATAGGCATGCCACACCCAGCCCTTCCAAGGATGGAGCTGAGCGGATGTGGCCAATTAGAAGGGCCTGCAGGGAGGGAGGGACCCTGATTTTCCCTGCCTCGGCTGGGGGCTGGCCTTCCCCTGCCCCCAGGTCCTAGCTGTCTGCTGCTTCTGCAGCCACCATGGGGGGTGGGGTGGGCCAGCTGCTGAGCTCTAATTCGGCTCAGCACAGTCCTTGAGCGGCAGGGTGGCCTCTCCCCCCACCCCTCGGGGCTCCCCCAGGAAGCCACCAGCTGTGTCCACAAAGCTGAGCCTGAACACTGTGGTCCCCACAGAGGCAGGACAACCAGCGTCATCCACCTCTGACTCCCTGGGCGGAACACAGCCTCTTCCGTCCCAGCTCTGAGTGCTTGCCGCTCCTACCAGGGCTGGCCCTGTGCCTGAGCCCGTGTGCTGGGCTTTGGCAGTGCAGTGGCTGACAGGTGGGCGTCCAGGGGTCTCCTAGAACACAGGCACCTGTCCCTGGCTGACCAGGAGAGAGAGCGGGAGGGATGTGAAGGGAGGTTTTCTAGAAGGAACCGGGCCTACCTGAGTTCAGTGGGATTTGGAGTAGGGCAGATGGGGAGGGTGGCACTGCCACCGGGACTCTAGGACAGTGGGACTGTTGTGTCTACCCTGCCCCACACGGTAGCCACTCGCCATGAACGGCTGTGGCAGCCCCTGAACTGAGTGTACTCTTTAACTTCTGTTGATTTAAATAGCCGTGTGTAGCCAGTGCCTAAGAAATACATCGGACATTTTATTTGTCCTGAAGAACAGGGACCAGCTAGCTTTTATGGTCAGCTTTGCCAGTGTCCTGCGGCCTAAGGGCTTGGTGGAGGCCAGGACTGCTCTGTCCCCAGATTGGGAGCCAAGGCCCCCTGGACCCAGCACCCTGACTGATTGCCTCCTCTCTTGTCCCCGCAGCCAGAGCCCGACACTGACCCTGCAGTCCACCAACACGCACACCCAGAGCAGCAGCTCCAGCTCAGACGGAGGCCTCTTCCGCTCCCGGCCTGCCCACTCGCTCCCCCCTGGCGAGGATGGCCGCGTTGAGCCCTACGTGGACTTTGCTGAGTTTTACCGCCTCTGGAGCGTGGACCACGGCGAGCAGAGTGTGATGACGGCACCGTAGCCTGGCCAGCGAGCACAGCCCAGCCCTGGGCCAGCAGGCGGTGCAGCCTTTCCCGATCTGGGCCTGTGCCGAGGAGCCAGCGGGCACCCCGTCCTCAGGCTTTTCCCATGGCTCTTGGGGCTGTGGAGGCTGCCAGTGCAAGTGGCACCATTGTCCACACCTTGTCACCACACGGAAGGCTGGAGGCCACCGCCTGCCACAGCCCCAGCCAGGAGCACCTGAGGATTCCTTCAGCCTTGCAGTGGGGGCAGGAAGAGGTGCCCGTGGACCCTGTTTCCACCACCTCCTGTAGCATAACCTGTGGCCACTGTGAGTTCTGGACGGTGGTCCCCTTCTGCCTCAGCCTTGTGCTCCCATGTCCACAGTAGAACCTGGTTGGCGCCCATGCCCGTTGCTGGTTGTCCGTGGTAAATATTCAGGAAGGCCAGGAAAGCATGGGGGCCTGGGATACCATAGGCGAGCATCCAGTGGAAAGGACCAGAGAGAACTGGCCTGAGAGAAGCCCTGGAGCTGCAGAGGAGTACGCTGGGCAGCTGGGCTTCCCAAGAGGCTGAGGAGGCAGGAAGGCCCAGTTTGGGGTGAGCTAGTTCCTGGTCAGCCTCCCCCCACCTGGTGCTAGGGAGACCATTTGAGGAGCCTCTGGGATGAGTGGAGGCGCTCTGGGAGCGAACAGGGTGTGGGTCAGGCCATGGGATTCGGTTGAAAGAAAAGAGCACAAATTGGCAGAGAGGGAAGAGGCTGTGGCCCCTGCTACCCTGGCGCGGTCTGGATGTGCACTGTGTTTATGAACAGGCCCTGAACGGCACCGTCTCACGTGGCCTCGCTCCGTTAGCAGGGACACCGCAGGGCTGTTGGCGGGACTGTGTTCCCATTTTCAGAGGGGGAAGCAGCCCCAGGGAGACTTGTTCCTTGCCCAGGTGGCACCATCAGTAGCAGATCTGGCCCTCAAACCTGTGGCTTTTTTCGTTAGTACCTGCAGCCTACAGTGTGCCAGCTATCATTGGGCAACCCCCAGCGTGCTTGCTCTCTGCAAAGGTGGAAGTCAGCTCAGAGCCCCCTGCTCACTCTTTCATCCTAGAATCCATTTCCCCTGCAGAGCTGAGCCCTGTGCAGTGGAAGGGGAAGCCGCAGCAGGAGCTGAGGAGGGGGGCGTCTGTGGAGCCGTCTGTCCTGTGGGGAGCAGAGCCCTGAACAAAGTCCCTGGTGCCCTTCGGTCTCTAGGAGCAGTCATGTTTTGACGCAGTAAAGTCACACACAGTGGCATAACCCTCAGCGTTAGTGCTGTCACATCTGTCCCTCGAAACTCTGACCCTAGGAGGTGACCACCTCCTACTCTGCCCAGGAGGCTGAAGAGCTGCGCTAGCCAAGCTGGTCAGTGGCAGGGCTGAGGTTGAGCCTGGGAGTCCTGACCTTGTCCTTGCCCCCTGAGCACCGGCGCCACACAGCTGTGTCATGTGCTCTGTCCTGTGGTGCCGTAGGCTGTGGTGCTATGCACATGGGTGCTGCTGTGCACGTGGGTGCTGCTGTGACTGCCCAGGCTCAGTCACCAGGGCAGGGCCCTGCCCTCTCACTGGCCAGTGTGGTTTATTTGGCTTTGGGTAAAGGATGTTCTGTTAATACTTGTCCACGGAGTGTCTCTTCCTGCTCTCTGGGACTTGTCCCTCTAAGGGCATCTGGGACAGACTGGAATGCTGCTTGCTGTGCCCGAGGGTCCTGCACACTTCCTCCCTGCCGCAGGGCTGTGGGCAGAGAGCTCCTCCTGCAGAGCTTCCTTTCAGGATCTGTTTCCTCCTCAGCATCCCCAGCCGTGCCCTTGGTGTCTTGATGACCACTGTGGCCCCAGACGCTCCTGAGCCATGGTGTCAGTCCAGCCACCCCTCGGAGAGGTGGTGGGTGCCCTGCTCTCTGATAAGTAGCAGGTTCAGGCATGGTCCTGGCCACAGATGGCCACCATCCATCCCAAGGCCCTGAGGACTGCCCTGTTGGCCTTGTGTCTCCTGTTCCTGGCCTTGTGCCATTTTGGCTCCAAGTGAGCACTTCGGGGCAAGTTGAGGGACCCATTGGAGGCCTTGGGTTCCCTGGTGGATGATGATGTGCGGACCAGAAACCGGGAGAGCAAGGGAGTCTTTGCAGCCTTAAGGAAGAGCCGAGGTCAAGATGAGGAAGACCTGGTCTTTGCCATGGCCAAGTTCCTGCTGAGCCCTTTGCCAGGTGTTTGACACACAAGGTGGCAGAAGGCTGACCCTGGCCACAGGTCTTAGCTATGACCACCTCCCCAGATTCCATGGGGGCGTCATGCGGGGACAGGCCCTTGGAGCCACTGCACTCCAGTGGAGGGGTGGGGACAGACCCTTGGAGCCACTGCACTCCAGTGGAGGGGTGGGGACAGACCCTTGGTGCCACTGCACTCCAGTGGGGGGCTGTGGGGACAGACCCTTGGATCCACTGCACATCCAGTGGGGGGCTGTGGGGACAGACACTTGGAGCCACTGCATGTCTAGGCGGAGGCAAGTGGTCATCCAGGGAGGCCTCCGCAGCACCGTGGGTTGCTGTTCCCAGACCTGGGCCTCTGTATGTCCTTCCACCAGGCTGCAGAGCAGGGTCCCCGAGATGGCCTGGGGTGGGGGACGTGCGGGAAAAGCACATGTGGAGCTCTTTACATGCTGGATCCTGCTTGTCGCTTAGGCTCCCGCCCAAATGTGCCCTCTTGCCAGAGGCCCACCCTGCAGCTTTCTTCGACACTGGCATTTCCTGCCCCTTATCTGTGTTGGCTCCCTCACCCTCTGTCTAGCCACTCGGAGGACAGGGCGGTTGTGTTCTTTTTCCTGAGTGCTGAGTGAGTGAATGGAGGGAGCCCTGCTGTGTGACCTGGGGCTCAGCCCCGGTCTTCCCGTCTGTAGAGCCGACCCACCCCAGCATCTCCTCACAGAGCTGCCAGTGCCCTCCCCACCCACGTGCAGCCTGGGTCCCCAGAGCGACAGCCACGCTCTGCCACACAAGCACACGCTCAGTCCAGCCTCCTGTGGTTTCATCAGGGAGCCCAGATGCTGGGGGGCTCTCTGCTGAAGACGAGGCCTTGGCCACGCTCCCAAACTCCGTCTCACCCCAGTCTTTCGTGATATTTCCTTCTAGGCCCATATCGTGAAATCAAGCAAGCACACAGATCGCTGCCCACCCTGATGGGCTCAACACTACCATGCACTTTGTTCCCACTCAAAGGGCACGCCAGCTCAGTGCAGACAGGCGTTTGACGTTTCCAGAGCCTGAGTGGTCTCACTGGGGACAGACTGCCAGTTTTGAAATGTTGACACCAGCTCACGGACCCCATTCCTGCCCTTGGGGACCCCCAGAGGTGTCAGAGGACCCCAGACCTGAGTGGCCAGTTGCCTTTGTTCACAGGTCACAGAGGCGGGCCCTCGAGTCTGTGGCTGGTTCCCACATGCACCTAGATTAAGCTCCTGCACTGCTGTTTCAGCAAAGCCACCGCGATCAGGAACCTTCCCTGCCTTCCACCTCCTGCTCCCAGCACCTGCTCAGCCCTCTCCCCCGGCCCAGGGCAGCCCCTGGCCAACCCTGGGAAGGGTTCAGGAAGCCTCAGGTGAATGCCTTGGACAAGGGGAGGAGCCACCCAGAACAGAGCCTCCGCAGGAAACGCCTTACCCTGCAGAAAGCGACCCCCACCCCTTCCCCCAGTTTTGAGGTTGGTAAGAAATGCGGTGTCTCCTCACTTGTTCTGCTTGCTTTGGTACTGGGGCTTGAACCAAGGACCCCACCATGCTAAGCAAGCACTGCACCTCAGCCCCATCCCCATCCATTTTGAATGGGTGAATTTTGTAATCAAACCATGCTACCCTGTGTTCATTTTAATGAAAAAATAGCATTGCCTTTCCCCCCCTCAAAAATGACATTTCAGATGTAATGACATTACATTATCAAAGTAAGTTGGTGCAGCAGAAAAAGCACTGTTAGTACAGGTTTGCAGGTCCCGGGGTCTTGGGCTGAAGGGGCCCAGGTGATCCTAATCAGATGCCAGTTGCTGCGTGCCAGGTGTCTCAGGGTGTTCTCAGCGCCCTAACTCAGGTCAAGGAGCTGGCAGTGATCAGGAGAGGGAGCAGCTCAGTGCAAGGATGGCCTCGCAGCTTGTGGACATTAGAAGGGGCTGTCTGGGAAGGTGGGGAGCCTCCTGTCACCTGAGCTGCCGTTCACAAGCTGGCATCAGAGGAGGGTCACGCTGTGCCCAGCCTGGCTGCATGGCTGAGTCCTGTGGCAGTGGAGAGTGCTGATTGTTAAAAAAAAAATACAGGTTCCTAGGACTAGGGATGTAGCTAGTGGTTAAGTGCGCCTGGTTCAATCCTTAGTTCCAAAAAAGAAAAGAAATGCAGGTTCCGGCTGGGTGCAGTGGCACAGGCCTGTAATCCCAGCAGCTCAGGAGGCTAAGACAGGATTGCAGTTTCAAAGTCGGCCTCAGCAACTTAGACCCTGTTTATAAATAAATGGGGGTGGGGGCGCTGGAGCGGTAGCTCAGCATGAGGACCTGGGTTCAAACCCCAGCACCATACACACAACTAAGTGTCAGAGCAGCAAAGCCACATGAAAACTAAATACGGTTGATTCTCTCTCTCACTGTCCCTCTCTCTCTTTAAAAGTAAATAAAGTAGGGGTTGGGGGTTTAGCTCAGTGGCAGAGGGCTTGCCTAGCATGTGCAAGGCCCCAAGTTCAGTCAGCCCTGCGGGGAAAAAAAAAAAAAGCATTCCTGTAGGCTTACTGGTACAAGGACCTGAGGCTCGGTGCCTGCTGTGCCCAGTCAGACAGTCAGCTCTGCGCAGAGACCTGCAGGGCACAAGCACATCCTCCTCAGTGGGGCCTGCGGGGCGCTCCAGGCCTGAATTTCTGAGAGCCCTGGGGTCTGGACCCAGGAATGGGGGCTGGGGCTAAAGAGCCCAGAGACAAAGCTGGGGAGGTGCTCCACACTGGGTCACCGGGTCACCTCCCAGGTTCCCCAGGCTGTGTTTTCCCCTTTGCTCTCCAGCACAAGGCACTTTGAGCACCATGTGGTCTCCAAACTAGAGGCTGCGGAGGATGGAGGGGGCCAGCATGGCTGGATGGACACCCCTGGAGGTCCAGCCGGAACGGGCACAGAGGCAGGCAGAGGAGAGACTAGCTGGAGGGCCAGCTGACAGGTTCCGGGCAGCGTCAGGAGCGGGTGTGCTCTGCAGCAGGGCTGGAGCACTTCTGAGGAGTGGGGCTTCCTGGGACTGTCAGGCCGGTCCTGCCCTGCGCGGTCTGCTAAAGGTGGCAAACAACACGCATAGAGCTTCTCTCCCCTCAAAACCCTGGAAGTTACAGAAAGGGACTTGCCCCCTCCTTTTCTCTCTTCCTGCTTTCCTTCCTCCTGGTATAAACCCACAAGGAGGGCTGGGGGGCTCAGCGGGAAAGCACTTGCCTAGCATACACAAAGGCCCTGGGTTCCATCCCAGCACTGGAAACAAAACAAAACCATCACCACCAAGCAAGCAAGCAACCTCAAGGGAGGGGTGAGCTGAGCTGAGCAGGACAGGAACACCCACACTTTTTTCTTTTTTTGTTCTGGATCTTGAACCCAGGACTGCTTTACCACTGAACTGCATCCCCAGCCCTTTTTATTTTTTATCTTGAGACATGGTCGCACTAAGGTGTTTAGGGCCTTGCTAAGTTCACAAGGCTGGCATTGAACTTGCAATCCACCTGTTTCAGCCTTCCTGGTGAAAAAGAAGAAAGAAAAAAAAAAAAAACAGCCACTACCATATGAGCCAGCAATTCTACTGCCAGGAATTGAAAACATCTCTCCATACGTAAACTGTACAAGGAAGTTCGCAACAACATTACTCATAATAGCCAAAAGGTGAAAACAACCCACGCATCCATCAACAGATGAAAGGACAAACATTGCGGTATGTCCATACAGTGGAATATTATTCAACTGTACAAAAGAATGAACATTTTCACAACTTACAGCGTGAATGAACCTGAAGAACAGTATGCTCAGTGCCAGGCGCAGTGGGGCACACCTGTAATCTCAGTGACTTAGGAGGCTGAGGAGCAGGATTGCAAAATCCAGACCACCTTTGGCAACTCAGCGAGACCCTGTCTCAAAATAAAAAAAATAAAATGGGCTGGAGATGCAGTTCAGTGGAAGAGAGTCCCAGGTTCAATCCCCAGTACCAACAAAACAAAAGCATTCTGCTCAGTGGAAGAAGCCAGATGCAGAAGAGCGCATGTTACATGGTTCCTTTTAAAGGAAATGTCCCAGATAGGCACAGCTGTAGAGCGGGAAAACACACCGGCAGCTGCCAGGGGCTGAGGGCAGTATGTAGTGTGAAAGTCACTAGTGAGGCTTCACATTCTCTATGTCAAGTCAGCAGAATCTGGCTGTGTTCTTCCCGCACACAACGTTCCCACAAGGCTGCCCTCCCTCTGCAGCTGCATGGCCACAGGGTTCAAGGTCACCCTGCTGGATGGTGCGGCTCCAGGCTGTTTCAAACTGGAGTCTCTGGACATAGCCTCAGAAGTGTGATGATTTTGCCAGGCGTTGTGGCACGTTCTTGTAATCCCAGCGGATCGGGAGACTGAGGCAGGAGGATCACAAGTTCAAAGCCAGCCTCAGCAACTTAGGCCCTAAGCAACATAGACCCTGTCTTCAAAATGAAAAATAAAACAGGGCTGGGGGTGTGGCTCAGTGGTTAGGTGCCCCTGGGTTCCATCCCTGGTACAAAAAGTTAAAAAAAAAACTGTCACGACGTTTCTTTTCCACATTTTTTATTGGTGCGTTGTATTTGTGCGTAGTGATGGGATTGGTTACATATTCACATGCACACACCATGGAACAATGTAATTTGGCCAATATTACTCCTCAGCACCCCCCCCCACATGCTCACTAGAAGGATTTTTTAACTTGGTGGATTTTTGAGTCTATAAATTAAAAACAAACTGACTATAATCCATTTATGACTGTTTTTTTTTTTTTTAAGAAAGAGGGACAGAGAGAGAAGAGTTGGAACCAATTTTATTTAGTTTTTCATGTGGCTTTTGTTGCTCTGACACTTTGTTGTGTGCGTGGTGCTGGGGTTTGAACCTGGATCCTCACACGTGCCAGGCAAGCCACTGCTCCAGCCCCATGATCTTTTGTTTTTTAAAAAATTTTTAGTTGTAGATGAACACGATCTTTATTTTTATATGGTGTTGAAGTTCGAACCCAGAGCCTCACCCATGCTAGACAAATGTTCTACCCCTGAGGTATAACCCCAGTCCCCATTTAAGGCTATTTAAATAACCACCTTAAGATGCCCTACATGACTTCCCTTGGAACCCCACAATTCCTCTTTGGGGTGGACACACAAGAGAATCGATAGGGAGTGACACAGGCAGACACTCAGGCGATGTTCCCTGCAGCATTATCCACTACGGCAGAAAGGTGGCAATGGGCACCAGTGGAATAATGGAGGGATAAAAGTGTCCTGCCTGTATAGCAGAAGATCTTTTAGCCTCCAAAAGAGGCTGGAATTTCTGACACGTCACATGTGGGTGAACCTAGAGGTCACTGTGCTAAGTAAGCAAAGTAAGTCAGTCACGAAAGGCAAATCCTGTGTGGCTCCGCATGTGAAGGACCTAGTGCCATCAAATTCACAGAAAGTAGACAGTGGCTGGGTGCCGTGGCACACAACTGTGATCCCAGCAGCTCAGGAGGCTGAGGCAGGAGGACCTCAGTTTGAAAGCCAGCCTCAGCAACTTAGTGAGGCCCTAAGCAACTTAGCGTGACCCTGTTTCCAAAAAAAATAAATAAAGGTCTGGAGCGGTGGCTCAGCAGTTATGGCACTTGCCTGGCATGTGTGAGTACGCGAGTTCAAACCCCAGCACCATGTCCATGGTGAAGTGTCCAAGGAATGAAATTCACATGAAAAACTGAATAAAAATTGCTTCTCTCACACTCTCACTGTCCCCTCCTTCTGAAAAAAAAATAATAATAATAAATAAATAAATGAAAATGGCTGGGGATGTGGCTCAGTGGGTTCAATCCCCAGGACCAAAAAGAAAAATTAAAAAAACAAAACCAGAAGAAGGAAGAAAGTAACATGTGGCTGCCGTTGCCGGGGAGAGAGGAGTGCGGCTTCATTTTGCAAGATGAAGGGCGCTCTGCAGGCGGGTGGTGGTGGCCAGTACAGCAGCGCTACGCACTTCACGCCTCGGCTCCACGCACTTCACTGTGACCATTTGTGGTACTGGTGTCATGTGAATCTCACCACAATCTTTTTATTTGTACATGTTTAATGCAGCGCTGGGGATTGAACCCGGGGGAATTTCCCACTGAGTCACATCCCCAGCCCTTTTTATTTATTGTTTTGAGACGAGGCCTCACTAAGTTGCTGAGGCTGACCTGGAACTTGCAATCCTCCTGCCTCAGCCTCCCAGGTTGCTGGGATTACAGGTGTGTGCCACCACACCTGGCCTACCACAATTCTCTTCTAGAAAAAAGTCCTTCTTCTCATTGTGTCTGGGTTTGCGTTGAGCATGGCGTTGGGACTTCAGAGTCACTAGAGGCCAATGAGAAAAGACAGGGAAGACAGTGCCCAGCCGAGGTGCCCAGAATGGCCATGTGCTGTCCAGGCGAGATGGGGACAGCACAGGCAGTCAGCGTAGTCAGAATGAGGAGGATGGAAAAGAAGGAAATTGGCTGACAACTGCTTTTTTTAAGGGGGCAAAGAGCATCCTCTGTTCCAGACAGACAGATGTGCAGGGCTGGGCACCCCTCTGCCCACTCAGGTGCTCCGGACACAAAGGACTAGGTCACACCAGAACTTGGGAAGGCAAAGATTTTTTTTTTTTTTTTTTAAGAAAGAGGGACAGAGAGAGAGAGAGAATCAATTTCATTCAGTTTTTCATGTGGCCTTCGTTGCTCTGACACTTCACTGTGTATGTGGTGCTGGGGTTCGAACCCACGTTCTGGAACCGCTGACCCACCAATCCAGCCCCAGGAAGACAATTAATGAGATGGGGGAAGATCTTGAGAGACTGTAAGAAAGACAAGCTGCACCCCCATTTTGAGTCCTCTTGGAGAAGTCCGTTCCACCCTTTCTTAATAAAATCTCTCTGCTCTGCTTGCCTCGGTATCCCCTGGTTTTCATTCTGTGACTCCGGGGACACGAACCTGACTTCCATCAGACCGGTGTTACAGGCACTGTCCCAGCAGATGTCTCACAGGGTGGCTGGACAGAGGAGGCCACGTGGAGAGGTGAGGCCTGGATGGGACCCACGAAGTGGCCAAGGCCACCTGGCCCTACGGAGCCAGCCCCTCCTGGTCTGCTGACCTCCCTGCTGCCGATTTCAATTTTTATTGGTTCTTTATATTCATTTGTGAATTTGCTCTGAGTTTACCGTTAGAGGCGCACATGAGCACACGTGGCTTATACCTGGTTCAGCGTCTGTGCGTCCTTAGGAAACGCTATAATAAAAACGATTGAAGACACCCAGGATCCGTGAGAACTGCTTCTTTCAAAGAAAGTTCAGGCGTTGCTGGGTTGTGAGTAATGCTGTGGGCCGGCTTCTGGGTCTGTCTCCCTTGAAGCAAGGTCATCCCTCGGTCCTCAGGGAGCTGTGTCAAGGGTCAGGCTCAGAACAGTTTCCTGAGGGAAATCAGTGAGCGAGTAGAGGAAGGAGGACGTCGCCACAGGGGCGGCATTCAGGGAGGGCTTCCAGGAGCAGGCCTGCACCAAGCCCTGGGGGAACAGGAGATGAAGACGAGGAGATGGGGTGGAATTGGTGCCAGTATCAGCCCAGGGAGTGTTGAGGGCACCCGTTATGCTCACCCGGAATCTGGAATCCAGCATTTGAGTAGCCAAGGGGGCAGCCTAGGCCTTCCAAACCCCCAAAGTCAGCACCCCAATCCCTTCCTCCCCCACATCCCACAGAGCACCTAGGGCCCTCTAGCCCTGCACCCCGTCCCCTTAGCCACTCCTTCCCCAGGTCCCAGCACCTCCCGCTGGGCTCCCCTCTGCCACTCTTGCCCCCTCTGATCTGTCTGTGGGAACCACCAGGAGATATTCACCTGCTCCGGTGCATTGAGTACCTACTGTGCACCCAGAGGAGAGAGCCGAATGTGCCACATGCAGGGAGTGGTGACAGGTAGCAGGATGAAGGCAGCAGGCACCGGAGGAAAGGTCCTCGTGACGCCTCTGTGCCCGCCCAGCATAGAGCTCCAGGCCCTTAGGGGGCACTGGCCTCGTCCAGCCCTCCTTCCAGGGCTCTCCAACCACTGTCAGCAGAGAGTCTGCTCGCAGGCCTCGGACCCCACCTGGTCGCCAGGTAGGATGTGCAGGCCTTGGACCCCACCTGGTCGCCAGGTAGGATGTGCAGACCTCGGACCCCACCTGGTCCCCAGGTAGGATGTGAAGGCCTCGGACCCCACCTGGTCCCCAGGTAGGATGTGCAGGCCTCGGACCCCACCTGGTCCCCAGGTAGGATGGTGCAGGCCTTGGACCCCACCTGGTCCCCAGGTAGGATGATGGGGCTGCATGACCTTGGCAGCAAGTGACGCTGCAGGAATCAGAAGGAGTCTGGATGAGGCCCAGGGAGGAGGCTTTATGCACAGCCTCCTCCTTCTGCAAACACAGGGGGTGCCTCATCCCCACTGGGACGTCCCTGCCTGTGGTCCCTGCCTGTGACCATCGGGGCCTCCCCCTGTCCCCAGGACACCTGTGCCAGCAGACTTGGGAGTACAGAAGGGGCAGGCAAGGCAGAAGACAGCCAGGCTTCCCTCCCTGCTCCAGGCCAGGTTGGGCGCCCATGCCCTGCCCTCAGCCCAGGCTCCAAGCACTTGCTAGGCCCAGGCCTTGCCTGCCCCCCAGAGCCTGTCTCCGTATCTGTAAATTGGAGATTCCCCTCCCAAGGTGGGTAGAGCAGATCCTGGAGGGAAATCCACAGACCATCTCCTATTGGAAACAAGCGTTTTTAAACATTGGTGATGAGCCCAGTGTGGCAGCACAGGCCTTGAGCCCAGCGACTTGGAGGCTGAGGCAGGAGGATCTCAAGTTGAAAGCCAGCCTCAGCAACTTTGTGAGGCCCGAAGCAGCTTAGTACAACCCTGCCTCAAAATAAAAAATGAAAAGGACTGGGGATATGGTTCTGTGGTTAAGCACGCCTGGGATCAATCCCTGGTACAAAAAATAAAATAAAAAAAAAGTTGGTGATGATTCTGGTGGCAGAGGAGTGGTGGCCACCAGAAGTGGGAATGGTCAGATCTCACCTCCTCCCTTCAGTCCCAGGGAAGATGAGCTGCTGTGAACAGACCAAAAGGCCCCCGCCCGGTGGGATTACAGGCTTCGTTCTTTTTTGCTGTGTGACAGTGGCAGGTGGCACTGCATCTGGGTCTCTGTTTGCTGGGTCTTGAAGATGGCTGGGGGACAGGCACAGCCATGATCTGTGGATCACGGCCAGCTAGTGCATTTGCAGTTCCGAGGGGAGGCAAATCTGTACTTCTGCCTTCTTAGGGTGTTTTGGCTGGGACTGAGAATTAAAGCGACCTAAGACAGGAAAAGCCACACATAGGCACCTAACGCAAGTCCTTAGCACACACAGGAGCCCTCAGTAGACTCCAGGAAGCGATGGTGGGAGGGGAGCTAAACTGGGTAGGGAGGCAAAAGGAGGATGAGAGCTGTTTACAAGGTCTGTTTGTGCAGCTGGAGCGCTCGCCTGGCATGCGTGAGGACCCGGGTTCGAACCCCAGCACCACGCACGCAGCAGTGTTGGAGAAACAAAGGTCAGATGGAAAAATAAGCAAGGTCTGTAAAGAATCTCTCGGTCTCAGGATTGGAAGGCAGCTCAGGGGCAGAGCACTTGCCTGGCATGCACGAGGACCTGGGTTCAAACCCCAGCACCTCACACACGGCTGAGTGTTAGAGCAATGAAAGCCATGTGAAAAACTAAATAAAAAATTGATTCTGTCTCTCTCTTTCTCTCTCTCTCCATCTCTTAAAATAATAAAAATAAATGAACAAATAAAAAGGGCTGGGACCTGGCTCAGGCTTGAGCACTTACCCAGCCCAAAAGCATCTCCAGCACTGGAAGAAAAACAAATCTCTGGATCTCAACTTCCCCACTTGAAGGTAAGAATGGTCCAGGGCTGCTCAACCCCTGAGCCGCATCCCCAGCCCTTTTTATTTTTGACTTTGAGACAGGGTCTCCCTAAGTTGCTCAGGGCCTCACTAAGTTGCTGAGGCTGCTGTAAATGCTCAAACCTCCTGCCTCAGCCTCCTGAGCCAATTGGATTGCAGGTGTGCACCACCATGCCTGGCCACAGAGGACGTCTTCCACCTGGCATTTCATCCGGTCTCAGGAGGAGAAAGGACAGCCTTGCACCTGCTGTTAGTTTCATGTGTCTTTAGCTCCCAAGTAATCCTTCAATGGCGTCTTCTGCTTTGGCATATTCTGTCACCCTCCAGGGTGTACCACCAGCCAGGTGGCTGAAGTGGAAAGGCTTCAGGCTGGGTGGGTCCCTAGGAGTCAGCCATGGCACCTCTGCTACAGAGGTGACCAACAAGATAGAGGCAGATGGCAAACGGGGTGTCCGGGCCAAGCAGGAAGGTGTGGGTGCAAACTGGGAAAGGGAGCCCGGAGCCCGGAGGGGTGAGGGGTGGGGTGGGCAAAGCTGGGTGCAGGGCGGGCGCAACCCAAATGGGAAGCAGCCCCCGGCAGGGGGCAGTCCTGGAGCAGCCTGGAGGTCTCCTCAGCCTCCACTAACCCTACTGCTGGCTTGAAAGCCACAAGGTTGCTGGGCTTCCCTTCCCGGGTCCCTGCTGGGCCCCTCCTTTGTGGAAACTCGGTCCCACCGCCCTCTGGGTGGCCTGAGCCTGGAGAGTCTGAAATGAGGGGTAGGAGATGGAATCTGGCTGCGGGGAGGACGTGGCTGGGTGGCCATTCTCTTGATGGGTGACCTGGGGTGTGGTGCCCACTTCTCTGGGTTCAGTGGACACTGGGCTCTGAGGGCTCTCAAGAACATTGCTGTCTGGGGGAAGGTGTCCCCCTCCCCACAATAAGCACAAGGCTCCTTCAGCCAAGCTCCTTGTCACCTTGCTAGAGAGTGATGGGCACTTGGCAGCAGTGCTGGGTAGGACAGAGATATGGGGAGGAACATTCGGTGCTACCCCACAGCCAGCCTTGGCAGGTGGCCCCTGCCCATCCTTCTCTTCCCTGGAGCAGGAAAGGACTAGGGTCAGGTAGAAGAAGGACAGGCATAGGGCCACCAGACCTACCAGGGGACCCAGCTCTGTTCAAATGCCTTGACTGTGGGGAGTCACTTTGCCCTCCACCTTGACTCCTCTTGTGGGTCTACATCGTACCCCTCCCAACACCATTAGATGGCTCTGCGGGGCACATGGGGGTATCACTTAGCAGTAGCCCTTGTTGGAATCATGGTGTCTGCAATGAAGCCGGGGACCCCCAAAAGTAATAAGAATCCCAGCCCCTGTATGAGCCTCCTTTCCTTAGGAAGGGTTGTGTTTCTTAATTACATCGGGGGCCGAGACCAGATAAAGGCAGGCAGTCCTGTCTGCTCGCAGAGCTGTGGAGGTCAGGGGTTTGTGAGCGGCAGCTACAGAGGAAGAGAGGAGGACGGTGAGAGAGGCAGAGACAGAGAATCAATTTTTATTGAGTTGTTCACATGGCTCTCCTTGCTCTGACGCTTAGTTGGGTACCTGGTGCTGGGGTTTGAACCCGTGTGCTCGCGCATGCCGGGCAAGCGCCGTAACCGCCGAGCCCCCGCTCCAGCCCCCGCTCCAGCCCCCGAAGAGGCTTTTTAGAAGCTTGTTTTTCTTTTCGTTACTCTTTCCTGGGAAGCTGTTTATGCGGAGGCTGTTTTCCAGCTCTTCATGGGTAACCATTGTCGTGTAATTTCTTTTTTAAATCAACAGGTATTGAAAACTAAATATACGCTGCAACCTCCTAAAAGGTACACATTGCGAAGGCCTCAGGTTCGCAGCTGCCCAGGAGCCAGCAGCCTTGATGCGTCCCGGTCCGGTCCATGCTGCAGGAGCCTCTCCAGTGTCCCAGCCTCCTTTGTCCCATTTCATCTCTGGCGACTCATATGGGACAGGAGGTTTAGATGGCTTTTCGGCCTCTCTTGTCTCCAGGTCTAGCCTCGCCGGGAGGCTGGAGGATGAAGCTTCTCCTTGGTGCTCCATGGGTGATTTTGCTGGTAGGGGAGGCAACTCATGTGGCTCCCCAGGGCCCCAGCCCCGAGGCACAACTGCACCCACCCACGAGGAGCAGAAATGAGGGACAGGGAACCAGGAGAACCTCCCGAGTGGACAGGCGGGGCCTGGGTCCACTGGTGGTGGCCTGCCTAACTCCCCTTGGAGGCCTAAGCAGGTGGGAGGGAGGCTTGATCCACCTCTGAGGGTCCCTGAGTAATTTCCAAGAGGAACGAGCCGAACAGGGCCAGGAGAAGCCTGGGAGTCTCCATCCCGGGTCAGCGGGCAGAGGGCAAGCTGATTGCTTCTTTGGTTTTGGGATTTTGGAATGGGGGCGGTATGGAAATTTTGTTCTGACCAAATCTGTACAGAAGTGAGTGTGTAAAAGTGTGCAACGCCAAGGCAAAGTGGAAATGGAGGCAGACAAAGTGATCTCGCGCCTTCGGGGCACACGTGAACAACTGAAGAAGGGTTCTCACGGTGACCGTGGCCAAGCTCACCCAGCCGCAGGTTCATTCTCCTGTGGATCAAATGGCCAGCCTTTGATGTGCAATGGCTAATCAGCGTCCGGGACTCCCAAAGGGGAGGCCGTGCATGTCGGAAACCCCCACACGGGCAGGGCAGGGGGACAGCCATGTTTTAAATTCTTGAGTACATGTGCAGTTACTTGTAGCTCCACAGCTTTATGCTGCGAAGTCCAAATGGGTCCTAACTGCGGTTCCATGAGGTTTAAGTCATAATATAAAAACCTACAATAGGGGCCTGGAGCAGCAGCTCAGCAGTGGCTCAGCAGATACAGCACTCGCCTGGCATGCACAAGGACGTGGGTTCAAATCCCAGCACCATGTACAAAATGAAGTGCCAGAGCAATGAAAGCCACGTGAAAAACTAAATGAAACTGATTCTTTCTCTCTCTCTCTCTCTATCTCCCTTTCTCTCTTAAGGAAAAAAGTCTACAATCGGCCCTGTTTAATTTCTAAAGGGTTAAATCTAATAAGAGACTATAAAAGCAACTGTAGCTATTATCTCCTACCAGTGGAGATCTAAGACCGATTTGGGGCTGGTTTCGGCGGTTGCCTGGCAAGCACGTGGACCCAGGTTCAAACCCCAGCACACGTACACAACTGAGTGTTGGAGCAACTAAGGCCATGTGAAAAACTAAATAAAGTTGTTTCTCTCTTTCTCTGTCTCTCTCACTGCCCCTCTCTCTTTATAAAAAAGAAAAAGAAAAAGAAACCTCAACGTTTGTGTTATGTGTGTACACACCAATTGGCTTACAGATAATCAGTGCTCATAAATTTAATAAATGGATCCAAATGCCTTTGAGCTCATGTGACTGAAATAAAATTTTAACAAAAAAGGGTAATCTAAATTGGTAAAAGTAAAGGTGTCTTTTAAAATTGGGGGAGAGGGATAAGGGTGGGTAATTGGGGGGCTCTTGGAGGTAAATCTAATTTTCAGAATTTATATATATAATATTATTTCATTAGAAGTTTGTTTGATTGTTCACCAAACAAATTTCTGAATAAAATTTAAAAAAATAAAGTTGCTAACTCACATATGGCCTTATTATTGAAAGTTTGTCCTGAAGGAAAAAAAAAAAGACATCCATTTAAAAATAACACTCGGGGGGCTGGAACGGTGACTTGGTGGTTACGGCGCTTACCTGGCATGCGCAAGTACATGAGTTCAAACCCCAGCACCCACGTAAGTTCAAACCCCAGCACCCATGTAACAATGAAGTGTCTGAGTAATGAAGGTTACTTGAAAAACTAAATAAAAATTGCTTCTCTCTCTCTCTCACTGTCCCCTCTTTCTAAAATAAATAAATAAATACCCCTTGGGGGGCTGGAGCGGTGGCTTGGTGGTTATGGCTCTTGCCCAGCATGTGCAACTTCATGGGTTCAAATCCCAGCAACCCACATACATAACTAAGTGTCAGAGCAACAAAAGCCGTGTGAAAAACTCAATAAAAATGGATTCTCTCTCTCTCTCTCTCACCATCCTTCTCTCTTTAAAAAATAAAATAAAATAACCCTCAATGGCAAAATAGTAGCAAGAGTGACATTCATCCATGAAATGAACACTATTATGGCCAGTGGAATTGGTTTCCATACATTGTTTACAAAGTAATTTCCATTGCTTCTAAGATTTTTTTTTAAGAGAGAGGGACAGTGAGAATCAATTTTTATTTAGATTTTCACATGGCTGTCGTTGCTCTGAGACTGCATTGGTGCTGGGGTTTGAACCCAGGTACTCGCGCCTGCCAGGCAGGTGCTGTAACCCCTGAGCCACTGCTCCAACCCTACTTCTAGGATTTTTTTTTTTTTTTAAGAGAGAAGGACAGTGAGATAGAGAGGGAGAGACAGAATCAATTTTTTTTGAGTTTTGAGTTTTTCACATGGCCTTTGTTGCTCCAACACTTAGTTGGGTACGTGGTGCTGAGGTTTGAACCCGTGTACTCGCGCATGCCGGGCAAGTGCCGTAACCACTGAGCCACCACTCCAGCCCCACTTCTAGGATTTTTTTTTCTCTCTCTTCAGCAGGGAAACTGTCTTGATTTTTTGTGGATTACCTAAAATTAAAAATGAGTAAATCAGATTTAACATAATTAACATAGTTAACAAATGTGTTTGTCAAAGGGCACATTTAATTAATCTACAAAGTTAAAATGCTAAAATATCAATTGTTAAATATAAATCCAAGCACTCTAGGCTTCCTAAATTCTATAAGGTGACATATATTTGGGTTTGTTAAATGCACTTTTACCAATAAATTTTAAGGAAGGATTTAAAATTGCTTTGTTTCTGGGTCTTCACTAGGAACAAGGTTACTAAAAGTTAAAATTGTAACAGATGCGATTCAACATGCAAACAGCGTAAAAGGGTTCTGGTTATGTTTCAATTAAAGTACTATAAACAACAAAGTTGTTAAGGAGCAACTAAAAAATGTTCAGAAATTTTATATTGCTTCAGAATGTAAATTTCAAAAGGGATCAGCAACTAAAAAAATAAGAGAGATAAGAAAGTTATAGGTATGAAAATATATTTTAGGATGGGAAAATAAAAGAAAAAATGTTTCTGAATAGAAAAGTATTTTGAACGCTAAGACAAATAAATTCCGAGTGTCTAAGCTGTGGAAGGTTTGTGGAGAATAAATCTCCAAAGTATGTGTGTGTGATTAAGTTGGCTGTAAGTAGCATAGTCAGTTAAAATTATGTAAGGCTTCTCCTAAGGTCCAATGCTGATAAACTGCTATAAGTCAGAATCTGTATTAAGGTAAGAAGGGTTGGGGCTGGAACAGTGGTTACGGCACTTGCCTGGTGTGTGGAAGTACACAGGTTCAAATCCCAGCACCCACCTATACACCTAAGTATCAGAGCAAAGAATGCCATGTGAAAAACTCAATAAAAATGGATTTTCTATGTCTCTCTTTCTGTCCTTCTCTCTTTCTAAAGGAAAAAAAAGATAAGGGTTTCTGAAAACACTGATTTGCTATTATCTATCAAGGTAATTTTATTACTTAGGAAGCTAAGTTTTAAGAAAATTAGGGTATATGCATTTTAATGTCTTTTAAATTATTACTTCATAACTTTTTAAATAAACAATTGTTATTTTGAGTTACTACAATATGGTTAATATCCCAACATATATATGATCAGAAATATTTATAATCTAAAGACCATGTTAATATAAACCTTATCTAACATTATGTAAAGTTTTATAAAGATTAATGACAGGGTGACTGATATATGCTCTCTTTTGTACATGGTATCAAATATAAAAGATCACATAGCCACTAAAAGACTTGGCTTATCTCTGTTTACCTTGACTAAGCCAACTTTTTTTTAAAGAGAGAGGGACAGCGAGAGGGGGAGAAAGAAAAGATCTTTTTATTTAGTTTTTCATGTGGCTTTCGTTGCTCTGAGACTTCATCGTGTAGGTGGTGCTGGGGTTTGAACTTGCGTACCTGTGCATGCCAGGCAAGTGCCGTAACTGCCAAGCCACCGCTCCAGCCCTGACTAAGCCAATTTTTAATCATTAACATTATTTCCTAAATATATAAGATTTTAAAATATCCTTTGATCTTTCTCAGCACCGCTAACCTACGAAGAATGACGTCTGTTGTTACCTTCACTATGGGTTCTAAATTTTAAACAATGTGAAAATGTCTATGTAATAATGCTGGCTTCTCTGCATACTAGACGTATTCATATTTTTTCAAGCATATGCGTCTTTTAAAATGTACAGCATTTTATTTAATTTGTGTTTTCCAAACAATAGTTTATATAAGAATACCCAGTTTTGTTGGAATTTATGTCATCTAATGTTTTGAGGCTGGATAAAGGTAGCCTGTTATCAATAAGTTTTATATATATATTGCCATGGACTTCTAGGGATGATTGGACTTCTGTATGAAATAAAGACTCAAAAGACAATTTGGATACAGGGATGGCTGGGGAGAGCAGAACTCCGCCCCCTTAACTCTCACCACAGCAGTTATTGAGTTGAAACAAAGATAGAAGTAACTTTCAAAGGGCAAAGAGTTTTGATTGACGTAAACAAGAAAGGATGCAGCTGTAGTTCTGAAGAATGCGCAGAAAACAGGTCAGGGCTATAAAACTTGTTTTCGTGATATGAAAGGTCAATAGAAATGAACATTAAAGGCAACTGTCACCTGCAGAGCAGGGACGATCCGTAGGCAAGCAGGGGTGCCTCTGATGAGGCTGCTCTTAGACCTTGGTGTTTGAGGTTTCATTTATTTTTTCATCTGGCCTTCGTTTCTCCGACATTTAGTTGTGTACGTGGTGCTGGGGTTCGAACCAGGGTCCTTGCCAAGCAAGCACTTAAACTGCTGAGCCCATTAAACTAGGGAGAGTCTATTTGTTTAAGTTAAGAGCTCTCTTAGCCTTTCTGTTTGATTCACATTTCAGATGTACTGTTGTAATACGTTAGCTGATAAGATCGACTCGGAAAATGCTTTACCTAAAATTTTGTTAAGAGTCCATCCTTGCCTGAGATAAGACTCTGTCTCCCACCTTACTCCATGTTAGGGTAATTCCAAAGTAGGCAAAAATTAAACTTATTTGGAGTTAGTTTCAAAGGATAAGTTCTTGTTATAAAGATGATCATAATCTGAAGGACCGAAGTGGCTCAGCAGTTATGGCGCATGCCTGGCATGCATGAGGATGCGGGTTCAAATCCCAGCACCATGTACACAGCAAAGTGTTTGACCAATGAAAGTCACATGAAAAACTAAATAAACTTGATTTTCTCTCTCTCTCTCTCACTGTTCCTCTCTTTAAAATAAAAAAAAAGATTATTATAATCTCAAAATAAATGAGGGACACAGTATAACTAAGAAAAAGTTTGAGATTATTTCCTGATTATGGCTATTTTATAAACTAAATGTTTTTGCTTCTCATTAATTCCATTCTATATTTTCCTTATAAAATGTTGCTGTTGTCTGGGTGCCTTACAGAAGTATAGGTTTTATAATAATAACCTGAGTTAATCTGAGATGATAAACTGTCATGTGTAGGAGAAACAGGAGAAAAGGCTGACTTCCAGTATTAATACTAGTCCCAATTAAAAAGCAGTAAATAATTATAAAATTATAGACATTAATGTTAAGACCTAGTACTCCCACTTTAGGATTAGTAAAACTGGCCTGATGGACATTTAAAACCAAAACATCGGTGGCTCAGTGGTTATGGTGCTTGCCTGGTATGTGTGAGTACGCGAGTTCAAACCCCAAGACCACGTACACAACGAGGTGTCCGAGGAATGAAAGTCACATGAAAAACTAAATAAAAATTGCTTCTCTCTTTCTCTCTCTCTGACTGTCCCCTCTTTTTAAAAAAACTAAAAATAAAAATATAAAAAATAAAACCAAAACATAAAAAATAAAGTTGAATAATAAAAGCAGCTGAAAGAAAGGTCAACATTTTGGCAGCTGCCCTTTAAGGTCAACTAGAACGTGGGAAAGAGCGGGAATTCTCTAAAGGCCTTGCCACTCTGGGTTGCATGACATGCCACCGAGAGGTCAGGAGTCTCCAGAGAGACTCCATAGTGCATACTGCAGAAGGAGGGCCACTGACGACGTCCCTGAGGCCTCCCAGAGAAACCACACGTGGTCAGTACCTGGACACCCATCCTGGCAGATGGCACTGATAGAGGAAAGCTAAAGGAGCTAAAAAGCTTCTCATGAGGGCAGGAGCGGTGGCTCAGTGGTTACGGCGCTTGCCTGGCATGCGCAAGTACACGGGTTCAAACCCCAGCACCACGTACACAACTAAGTGTCAGAGCAATGAAAGCCATGTGAAAAACTCAATAAAAATGGATTCTGTCTCTTAAAAAAAAAAAAAAAAAAAAACACCTCTCATGAGTTCCCTAGGGCTGCTGGAACAGTGGCTCAGAGTCAGAGGTTATGGCGCTTGCCTGGCACACGTGGGTACGTGAGTTCGAGCCCCAGCACCATGTACACAACGAGGTCTTGGAGCAACAAGAGCCACATGAAAAGCTGAATAAAAATTGTTTCTCTCTTTCTCTCTCACTCTCTCACTTTCCCTCTCTCTTTAAAAAAAAAATGACCCCTGACTCCCTAAAAAGTCTGTGCTGACTCTTTTTTTTTTTTTTAAAGAGAGAGGAAGAGTGAGAGAGAAAGACAGAGAGAGAATCAGCTTTCTATTCAGTTTTTCACAGGTCCTTCGTTGCTCCAATGCTTCATTGCGTACGTGGTGCTGGGGTTTGAACTCGCATCCCTGCTCATGCCAGGCAAGCGCTGTACCCGCTGAGCCACTGCTCCAGCCCCTGTGCTGACTCTTTAATAACAAATTGGAACAGGGTCAGTTCTGACCAACTTGGCCTTGAAGCCCTGGCAGGAGAGTAAACTCCAAAACAGAACTCAAGCATTCACCACGTGCCGATGCCTGGTTTTAGACTGAGGAAGGAAGCTGTATCCCAGATGGGTGATGGAAATGTTCCCATCTCTTGGTTTTAGCGTGCTCTTCTTCTGGCTGGGTGGAAGCCTCCTCAGCCTGCACAGAAAGAGCTGGAGAGGCAGCCAGGACACTCCTCCAGGAAGTTCTCAGTTTGGCTTCCTACTAACAATTGGCTGGGATAATGGGCCAAATTCTGAGGCAGAGATGATACAATTGTTGGCCAAAAGTTTAAAAACCAGATAAAAGCTACAGATTGCTTATAGACCACAAAGTTCTGGTAAAATAGAGAGGATAAATAGAAATTTAAAGGCACAATTGTGCAAACAATAAAAAAATTCATTTAGGTTGGGATGAAATCATCCCTATTGCACTGTTGAAAATTAGATCTGCTCCTACTGAGAGGACTGGGTGCTCTCCCTGTTTATCAGAGGATTGAGGGAGACTTACAGGGTACTGGAGAGTTAACTTTAAGACCACTTCAGGGCTGGAGCAGTGGCTCATGGTTGGAGCACTTGCCTGGCATGTGTGAAGACCCGAGTTTGAACCCCAGCACCACATACACAACTAAGTGTCGGAGAAACAAAAAGCAGATGTAAAAATATGTACAATTGATTGATTCTGTTTGTTTTTTCCTCTTTCACTCTCTCCTTCTGTTTAAAAAAAAAAAAAAAAGATAACTTCAGGCTTTAGGAAAAACACCAGGCTCATGCCCCCAGCTGCCAACCAGGAACGCACTCCAGACCCCACTGCACCCTTAGGCTGACCATCCAGAAGAAGGAGATGCCAGACCAGCTTAAGGATAAGGATCAGCAGGACAACAGCCCTGCTTTGGATACCTTGGACTGACGCAGCCCTGCTCCAGCCACCCTGAGTCTGGCTGATCCAGGCGTAGGGAAGATGATCTGCCCAGCAGGACAAATGGACTATTTCACCCTCTAGGAGAGTTCTTACGTTGAAACGAATTGTCATCCTGGGCTGCTAACTAGATATCTGGTCTTATTCTAGGTTTTTCCTTCAGGACTGATGACAATGACCCCTGAGGACTGGACTGTTGGTAATGAAAACTTATTTGTACTTCTCTGTTTTGCTTGTATAGGATTTATAGGATTCGCTTGACATAGTTTAACCTATGCTGATAAAAATGTTGCTATGTTGCTAATATGATATGGTTCTCAATGGTCACCGTATGCAATTGGTGGCTACTATGGCTGGATCCTAGCTGTTAGCTATTATCCACCTTGTCCCCCACGTTTCAAAATGGTCTATTATAAAGTTAGATTAACTAATAAGATACATATGGGTCCTGTCCCAGCAGAAAAATGTTATAATTTCTGGAATTGGCTGTCACTGGGAAAAAAATTCAAAATTTCTGTGGCTCAAATAAAAGACCTTGACCAGAGATTTTTTTTTGACAGATGAAAATCAAGGGAGCTTGGTACTGCTGGCTAAAAAGGGAAAATGTTGCTATTTCCAAATCAATGACAATGGATAAACAGTTAAAAATATAGCTAGCAGCGGCTGCAGCAGTGGCTCAGTGGTTTTGGTGCTTGCCGGGCATGCACGAGGACCCAGGTTCAAACCCCAGCACCACTTACACAACTAAGTGTTGGAGCAACTAAGGCCATGTGAAAAACGTAATAAAATTGTTTCTCTCTTTCTCTCTCACTGTCCCTCTCTTTTTAAAAATATATATATGTGTGTGTGTGTGTGTGTGTGTGTGTGTGTGTGTGTAGCCAGCAATATTAGAAAATTAGCAAATGTGGAATTCAGACTCTGTTTGGAGGCTGGTTTTCTGCTTTTGGTGGGATTAAAAGCTCAATTGGCGGGACTGGAGCAGTGGCTCAATGGTTGCAATGCTTGCCCGGCATGCACAACTACACAGGTTCGAACCCCAGCACCCACGTACACAGCTGAGTATTGGAGCAATGAAAGCCACGTGAAAAACTCAATAAAAATGGACTCTGTCTGTCTCTCCTTCTCTTTCTCCCTCTCACTGTTCTCTCTTTTAAAAAAATAAAAAAATAAAAGCTCAATTGGCAGAGGAGGAGTTATGCTGTTAATTTATTTGATACTTCCACGCCTGGCTCCTGTTTGCATAAAACTATGTGACCCACCATAGAAGCAACTGTTGAAAGAAAAATAGCAGCTAAGATTATGTCGTCATATAAAGCATTAAACCAAGAGGGTAATGCACAAAGAAGTGTTGGAACAAAGAAAGTCACATGAAAAACTAAATATAATTGATTCTCTCTTTCTCTCTCATTGTCCTTCTCTCTTTATAAAAAAATTATATATATTACATATATGTTAAATATATTATATACATATATAAATATTTTATATATATATATAAAATCAACAGTGGAGATGGACTTGGAGTTGGGACGTGAGAGAAGGTGAAAGAATCAAGGATCAATAGGACGCAGGGCAGCTGGCAGCAGCCTGAGCACAGGGCAGGCAAGCGGAAGAGGCATTTCTGCAAAGAAAGGGAGGGAAAGACAGTTCGTCCACTAAGATTGAGCAACCAGAGCTCCTTTGTCCATCTTACTCACCCGCACACCCTGGGTGAATCCCTATAACCTGGAGGCTCATGGTTGGGTTCTGTCTTGCTAATTCTAGGAATGAGATTCATGAACACAGGGTCAATCCAAGAAAAGGAACAGATTTTGGAGTCACAGAAGGAAGCAGGGCTTGGGGATTTAGCTCAGCGGCAGAGCGCTTGCCTAGCACGTGCAAGGCCCCGAGTTCGGTCCTCAGCCCGAAAAAATAAAAAAACGCGTTCTAAGGAAGCAGAACTCCCAAAACAGGGAGCACCCAAGGGGAGAAGAGTGTGAAAAATCCAGCAGTCTGGGCAGAGAGGTCTGGAGTAGAGGGAACATAGGGAACCTCGGACCATTTGGCACCACGGTGGGGAAAGTTTTCAAGATCTCAGAGTTTGGGGGTACGGTCCAGCTTGCATGACAGAATGCCAGCCCTTCAACCGTGCCTTGGAGACCCAGCGTCTGGTTGGGAAGGCACCCCAAGGGGGTCTGGTAGAAGCCTTGGTGGGCTCTGGCCCATGTTGGACGAAATGGATTGAGGAGGCCCCCAGGACTCTGGGGGAGAGAACGACCATAACCAAGGGGCGTCCCTACCAGAGTTCAGTTTCGCTTGTGTCATTCCTGGAACAACCAATGGAATGGCAGGCAATCTTGGGTGTCCCCAAAGAAGGTGAGCCGCTAACATCCAGTGGTGGTCAGGGGTTTCTCTCTCATCCAGCGTTAGGCGTTTTTGGGAAGAACAGCTCCGCAGGGGAACAGTATCCTAGACAGAGAAACCATGGCCAGGGTGGGGCGGGTCACTCAATAAGCCACCCAATATAGTGTTGGCTGATGGTGGACGTGATGTCCAGCAATGTGGATGGTCCTTACTGGAGCTGCTAGAAGGAGGAGTGACGGAGAGAGAGAGGGAAAGAGAGAGAGATCGGGATGAGGTCAAGGGAAGGCCCAAATGGGCCATCCTTGGTAGGAAGCTCAGAACACCGTTTCCAGGTTTTGGCATCAAAATGTAAGGAAAGGAGCAGATGAAGGAAATCAAGAGAGGAGTGGCAGCAGCTGAGCGTGACACAGGTTTATTGAGGACAAACCTGCCCAGGGGGCCCCAGTGGGGTCTGCAACCATCCTCTGCGTGCAGCGTGGGGCAGGTATGGAGGACAGAGGGAAAGGAGGATCAGGGCCTTGTTAGGGAGTTTTTTTATGAGGAAGGAGTGTTCAGGGTTTCTTTCCAAGATGGTGAAATATAGTCGGTGGCTCTGGTTTAGGGTATGTGGGTCTTGTTCTAAGATGAAGGATGAGATTCAAAATTGCTTAGGTCACATTCCACCTAACCAAGGCCAGCCCACATTCCAGGGAAGGGGACCTGGGGAGGCATAGTCTGTGACCCCAGGGGGAGGACTTGCTGGCAGCTACCATGGCAGACACTCCACCTCTGGATTGCCACACTCAGAGGCTGCCGGATGCTGCTGAAGGGCTCCCAGTGACAGGGCGGGAGGGTCAAGGTACCCGGGGAGAACAAGGAGAAGAAGGGCCCATCTGGAGAGGGACTGGGTGGGTAAGCTGGCCTGGCCAGGCCAGGTGGACCAAATGCTCCAGGCCTTTCTCAGGCCTCAGGGTCCTTCCCTTTCCCGTCCCAGTCCACCAAGGGTGGTTTGCTAGGCCAGAGTGAGGAATGAGGCCGGGCCTGCTCCTCCTGTTGGTGACAACACCCAGTGGCCCTGCCTGGACTTTGCCTGGGGCAAAGAGCTGGTGGGAGCAGTCTGTGGCAGTTGTGCTCCCTGCCCTGCCTTGGGCCTCCCACAGCTACGCCCTGGCCCCACCTTGGCCTTACAGGTGCTGAGAAATATCTCAGGATAGTGACAATGTCTTGGGTAGGCGGGGTCCTTCTCTCTCCCCGTCCCTGGAAAGACTGCACAGTGGCCAACCCGCACAGGCTGTGAGGTTGTGTCCCGGCCCCTCCACTGTACCATGTTAGGAAGGTTATTTAACCTCTCTGTGGCTCAGTTTCCTCATCTGAACAGTTGGGGGAAGGAAATGTGGTCCCTCTGGGCCAGGCCCATTCTAAGCATTTTACAACTCCCAGCACGTGAGGTGGGTTCTCTTGCTACATTCCTCACGTTACAGATGAGGAGACCAGGCACAGACAGGTGCAGTAACCTGCCTGAGGCCACAGTTAGTGAATTCAGGATTCGGGCCCAGGCAACCTGAGATAGTTCCTGTAGCTGTCTTGCCCCATGTCCTGCAGCCAGCCGAGCGGTCAGCCCCACATGCTTGCCGCCATGATTCCTGTTCTTGGGACTGTCATCACCGCGGAGTGCACGCTGCATCTCCACCTCCAAGGCTGGCTCCCCTTCTCCTAATTCCCTCTTTTATTAGGACTGTGGTGGTTATACTTAGCAGAATTTGTCATTTTCTTTCTTTCTTTCTAAGAGAGAGAGAGGGACCTTGAGAGAGAGAAAGAATCAATTTTATTTAGTTTTTCACTTTCACTGCTCCGACACTTCGTTGTGTGCGTGGTGCTGGGGTTTGAACCGCGTCCTCGTGCGTGCCAGGCAAGCGCCGTATTCGCTGAGCCATGGCTCCAGCCCTGGAGTTGCCCTTTTCTGATCTGCTCATTTCATTTGGCTTTGTGTCCTCAAGGTTCGCTGGGCCATAGCATGTGTCCGAATGCCCTTCTTTTTAAGGCTGAGTGATACTCCACTGCTTGGACACCAACTTTGGGTGTCCACATCCGCAGAAGGGCGCCTGGGCTGTTTCCAGCTTTCAGTGTTTGGATAATCTGCTGTGAACATGGGTGTGCAAATATCCGCTCAAGTCCCTGCCTCTGTTCTCTGGGGTGCGTGGGCAGAAGCGGACTTGCTGGGTCCCACGGGAATCTGTGCTCGGTCCTTTTGCTCAGGGCAGCCTTTTATAGTCCCATCCTGCACGGGGTCCCTGGTTCCTTCCTGCACCCCAGGCTGGCCATCCCTGGGGACACCCTGCTAGCAGCCCTGGCAGGCGCCTGGCAGGGTTGGGTCAAACAGCTCCTGAGTGGTGGACAGGGCACCAAGATGCAGGTGGGCACCAGATCCTGGCTTGCCAGTGTCCCCACGTAGACCCTGAGACTGTGGCACTGTTCCTTGGCTCTGACCTTCTCTAGTGCCGAGGGCAGAGAGGATGAGAAAGCAGGCCTGGGGGGCATATGGAACCTGGTAGGTTCATGCCTAGGGATAGGAAGCGCCCTGCTCACCAGGACCCTAACCCGTGCTGCACCACAGCCCTGCCTCCTCAGGGCTCTAGTTATCCCCTCCCCTGCCTGGGCTGCCACCCACTGAGGGGACCAGCCCTGAGAGATGACTTTGTGAAGTAGGAGGCTCCCAGCTCCTTCCAGGAATTCCCCAGGACAAACAAATCGCTCACTGTGCAGGTGACTCTGGGCAGGTCCAGGGGCGTGGGCTCTGGCTCCAGATCCCACCTGTCTCAGCCCTAAGGCGGTGAGGGGTGAGGACAGCAGGTCCCAGAAAGTCCGTACTCCTTCAAGTCTGGACTCCAGTCCCATGCTGAGGTGGGGCGTGCTGTATCCTCCAAGGGAAGGTTCCAAAGGCAGGAAGTCCCTTCTGCACGGTCTCTAGTCCTGGTGGACACTCTGAAGGTCCCAAGGCCCCCAGCTTGGCAGTCGAAACCTTGGCTGGGGGCAGGGTGTCATCATTCTTGAGAGTGGCGGCACAGAGCAGAGGAGCGGTCTGGGCGCTGGGTCCTTGGGGCCATGTGCCCTGCCATGAGTTGAAGGCCACCGTTCTGGGGTCTTATCCTAGCAGCTGCCTATGGCCCTGAACCGGCCAGCCTCTCTCTGAGCCCCATTTCCTCGCGGTGTAAGGGGGTAGCCTTGAACTCAATGGCTGCCAAGGGTGTTCCTAACCAGATGCCGTGACCCCAGCCCCCAGAAGGAGGGGACCCTGAGCGGCCACTGAGGAGTAGTGGGAGTAATGGCCCTGAGTGCCTGCGTCCATAGAGATTCCACAGATGGGGAAACTGAGGCACAGAGAGGTAAATGGCTGGCCCGAAGGCACAACAGTCACAGAATGTGAACATTTTGGTTTCTGTGGTGCTAGGGATTGAACCCAGGAGCCCTCTGCCACTGAACCACACCACAGACGTTTTTATTTTATTTTGAGACAGGGCCTGGTTAAGGGACCCTGGCAGGCTTCAAACTTGCCATCCTCCTGCCTCAGCCACCTGATTAGCAGGGATTACAGGTGGGCATCACCATGCTGGGCTCTAATCCATATTCTCTTTTTTTAAATAATTTTTTTTAATAAAGAGAGAGGGACAGTGAGAGAGACAGGGAAAGAGAGAAACAACTTTATTTAGTTTTTCACATGGCCTTCGTTGCTCCAACACTCAGTTGTGTACGTGGTGCTGGGGTTTGAACCTGGGTCCTCGTGCTTGCCAGGCAAGCGCTGAAACCGCAGAGCCACCGCTCCAGCCCCCTCTAATCCATATTCTTATTCACAATTTTGCCCCATAATGTGGCTGAGGTTTATTATATGTGTATATATCATTTTTTTGAAGAGAGAGAGATTCAATTTTATTTATCAGAATATTTCAGAGCCCTTTCTTGAGACTTTCCAAGTGCCACGGCGCCTCATACAGCAGCTCACAGAAGTGTGCAGGGCAGCCAGGATGCCTGTGGAAAGCCAGGCCATGTGACCTGTAGGGCAGGTGCTCAGGGAGGCTCCGTGCTGTGTGTCTGTGCTGCTCTCGGGGAGGGCAGGGGCAAGGGGAGAGCTGCTGGGATGGAAGGGTCTGGAAGCCATGCCACAGGGAGAGTCTAGGGCATCATCGGCGGAGAAGGGGTGAGAGAACTCTGCTCAGTTCCTGAAGGAGGGACAGATCCCCGCAGTGGGTTCTAGAATTCCTGCAGCCAGAGCTTCCCCACCCACTGAGAGATGCCTGGTCAGTCACAGGAGGTGTCCAAGCAAGTGGATGGGGCTTGGAGGTGGACGACCCCCAGGCCTTGTGAGCCTTGAGGCGGGTTCTGTGGCTTCTGAGATGCAGGACTAAAGGTCAGGAGCTGAGCCCTGCTTCTAGCTCAGGTCCCCAGTGGGAGAGTCAGTCCTGTGTACCTTTTTTTTTTCTTTTTTGTATCAGGGATTGAACCTAGGGCTGCTTAACCACTGAGCCACACCCTTTTTTATTTTTTATTGTGAGACAGGGCCTCACTAAGTTGCTTAGGGCCTCGTGGAGTTGCTGAGGCTGGCTTTGAACTTGCGATCCTCCTGCCTCAGCCTCCCAAGTTGCTGGGATTACAGGCGTGTGCCAAGGAGCCCAGCCCTGTGACCTTTTTCTGTGGCTGATCCAGATTTCAAGGGTGAATTTCTCTCTTCTTCTGATTCTGGCCAGTAGCCTGACTGCAGCTGGACAGGTCAGACCCTTCTCCAGGGTCTCCAGCAGCACCCTGGTTCGTCTAAGTTCGCAGCCATCAAACGGGCCAGATTGGTGACTCTGTGCAGGCCACCTCTGGGCCTGTGGTTTTCAGGCTCAGACAAGTGAAGTCCGACTGGTCCCCTTTGCACCCTTGGTCCCCACCCACCTTGCTGTGTCCATGCAAGGGTGTGGCCCACTGGCGGTGAGGCTGGAATCTGAGCTGTTGGGTGGACGAGCTGTGAGCCAGCAACGCTACAAAGCAGGCATGCATGTGGATGGAAGAGAGGCCTGAGCAGAAGGGGCCCCGAGGGCCCTGTCTGTCCATGAGCTTCCTAGCCCTGCCCTCCTGCAGCGACACTGGAATACTGTCATGTGAGTGTGGGGAAGTTTCCAGCGGCACTCGTGGGCGGGGGTGCACGCTGGGTGTGTACAAGGTTGTACAGCTGTGAGAGGGAGTGCAAGGGTATGACACAGGGGAGGGGGTCTAGGTACACACAGGTGGGCAGATGGAGCTTGTTCCCTGCCTCTCACTGATGGTCTGAGGCCTGGAGGGCGCATGGTGTGGTGTGGTATGTCTACTTCTCCTCCCCAAGGTTCTGGGGCAATCAGAAACCTGTTGAGGCCACTAGAGTGACTCACCTCTTCCCTGAGGGACATCCAGCCTCGCTGCAGGCCACGGCCTGGGCCAGCCACAGGCAGTAGTGCACGTTCCCTTCTCAGCTTCTGCCTGGGACTCTGTCCAGCTCAGCACCTGGGGCACCCTGGGAGTTTGCAGGGGTCTGGCAGCGTGAAAAGCCTCCTCAGAACCCCAGCTCTAGCTGTGACCAGCCTCACCCCTAAAGGCTCCATGGGCTCCCCTTGCCCCACCTTTGCCTGGCTTTCCTCAACCTGGGTGCTGTTTCCTGCTTGCTATGTTTCCAAATCTGTCCTAATCCTACAGTTCTGGTAGAGATGCTAACCCACCGTCCTTGGTCCCTGTTTTCTTTACTTTTATTTTTTTATATTCTTTTGGTACTGGAGATTGAACCCAGGGGTGCTTAACCACTGAGCCACAACCCCAGCACTTTATTTTTTTATTTTGAGATAGGGTCTTGCTAAGTTGCTTGGTGCCTTGCTGAGGCTGGCTTTGAACTTGTGATCCTCCTGCCTCAGCCTCCTAAGCCACTGGGATAGTGGCGTGTGCCATTGTGCACAGCTTGGTCCCTGTTTTAGTCACCTTTTTCGCTGATGTGATCAAAAGACCTGAGAAGAACAATTTTAGAGGAGGAAAAGTTTATTCGGGGCCCACGGTTTCAGAGGCCAAGTCCATTCCTCAGGGCCAGAGGTGAGGCAGAAGGCTGTGAGGAGGAAGCTGGCTCAGGACAGGGAACCAGGCAGCAGAAAAAGTTTCATTTGGGGCTGGAGCAGTGGCTCTGCATTTGGTACGCATGAGGACACAGGTTCGAACCTCAGCACCACGTACACAATGAAGTGTCAGAGCAATGAGAGCCACAGGAAAAACTAAATAAAATCGATTCTCTCTCACTGTCCCTCTCCCTTAAAAAAAAGAAAGAAAGAAAGAAAAGAAAAGAAAAAGAAAGCTTCATTCACCAAGAACAAAACCCAGCCACACCCTACCTACCTTCAGTTCCCACCAAGTTAATCCCTCTCAGGGGATTAATGTACCCAAGAGGCTAAACCTCAAGTAACCCAACCATTCACCTCCAAACCTTCTTGCTTTGTCTCACAAAGGAGCTTCCTGGAAACACCTAAACCACAGCAGTCCCAAAGGCCACTGTCCCTCCCCCTCTCTGTGGCTCTGCCCTGCCCCTACTGGTCCAGGCTCTGCTGGGGGCAGGGACAAGTTTGACTCACATCCATCCCCAAGACAGCCTGGCCCACGCAGAGCACCCTCCCACGTGCTCACCCTCCTCTCTCAGGGGTTAGCCACCGTGGCCCAGGGTGTTTCTGAGTTGGGAGCTGGAAGTGGTCCCTGGAGTCCTAGCTCTGCGTCTTGCAGGCTACTCACCTGGGGCCACACCCCCCGGGTGGGGCATTTGGGAGCAGCATAGGGAAGACACCAGCCCAGGGTGTTACAGTGGGGCTGTTGCAAGGGCCCAGCTAAGTGGACAGAGCGTGATGTGCCGTGTGTACAAAAGGCTACAGCATCCCAGCTCACATTCCTGGTGGCTCTCAGCAACCCTGGCACTATTCTGGGAATTTTTTTTTTTCTACTGGGGATTGAACCCTGGGGCACTTAACCACTGAGTCACATCCCCAGCCCTTTTTTGTTTTGAGATAGGGTCTCACTAAGTTGCTGAGGGTGGCTTTGACCTTGCAGTCCTGCTTCAGTCTCTGGAGTCACTGGGATTACAGGCACAGGCCACCATCCTTCTCTGGGGACTTTCCAGTGCAAAGGTCTTCCCTGGCTTGGAGGGCTGGCCCCACTCTCTCCCAGCTCTTCTCTCTCAACAGCTCCCGGAGGACTTCTCTCTCTGGATTTCCAGACACTTGCAGCTGGGAGGGGTCCTCCCCAAATCACACACAGGGACCCAGGAAGGGGTATCTGAAACTCCTGTCTATGCAGCAGTATCGACTGAGCCCCTACTGTGTGTCAGGCTGTGCTAGGAGAGGGGGATCAGCAGCAAAGGCCCTTGCCCTCCTGGCGGGAATGTTCTAGCGAGGGAGGCGGGCTAACAAGCAGGAAATATAATGTATGAAAAGGAGGAGGAAAGCAAAGAGTCAAGGAGGCCAGGATGTGAGCGGAGGCTGGAAGGAGGACCTACAGGTACCTGCAGGAAGAGTCATCCAGGCGGAGAGCACAGCTGCAAGGGAACCCTGGGAAGCCTGCGTGCAGTGGCTGAGCCTTGGGAGGCCAGGGAGGTACCAAAGGCAGGAGGCCTGGGAGGTCACTGGCCTCACACAAAGGAGGGAAATGAGCTGACTTACGCTTTCCAGGATCACCCTGGGCTCTGGGGGGTGGGAGCAGTGGCAGGAACCCCAATAGGGAAGCTGCTGAGGCAGTGGAGGGGTTGGAGGAGACATGTACTCCTAGAGCCATAGGATTCCCTCCTCAGGATGAGCCCAGGAGCCCAGGAGAGCCCAGGATTCCTCTCTTGGGTCCTGACCCCTTTGAGAATCTAAGAGCAGCATGGACCATGAAAACATGCGTTGAGCAGGCCTGTGCCCACATGCACGGATGGGTGTGCACACATGTGTTCACAGGAACTCACACATGCATGTGCTCACCCGTGTTCACATGCATGCACATACAAATCACTCCCAGGTTCACATACAGTTACCATGCTTGCAAACACATATGCCATGCTCCTGGGGATTTTAAGAGAAGCCTGAACCCCCTGTTCCATCTAATCCATTGCCCCTGCTTGACAAGTGTGGAAACAGGCTTGTAGGGAGGAAGGAACTTACCCAAGGTCAACAGGACTCGGTGCAGACACCCAGTATGGAACATCAGGGGCCCCTGTCCTAGGAGCCACGAGGATCCCCT
>PVKS010008548.1:27518-67916 GCA_004027875.1 Aplodontia rufa | reverse complement strand
GTGCCTTTGGGATATATATATTTTGTATCTGGTGTGGAGTCTCTCTGCTTCCTGGAGCCATGTCTTGATCCACTTTCCTCTGCCATACTCTTCTGCCATAATGTTCTGCCTCACTTCCAGCCCCAAGGAGTGGAGCTGACCATCTATGAACTTGTGCTTCTGAAACTGTGAGCCCTAAAATAAACTTTTCCTCCTAAAATTATCCTTGTCAGGTCTTTTAGTCACCACAGCAAAAAAAGCCAGACTAAAACAACCAGAGTCAATTAGCTCTATAAATGGGGCTGTCCTTTCCTTCAGTTTTTCAAATCTCTATCAATGTGATCTTAGGATATACCTCAACTTAGCAGATGCCCTAAGTCTGAGTTTACGGTTGTGAATCTGTTGAGCAATCTGGGACTTGTCCAAGCAATACTAGATGAGCAATAGCTCAGTGATTTGTGGATTGCCTATAAAATACTCTCAATTGTGACAGAAACTTAAAAGGTATACAGAAATTCATCTCTGGACATTTGAACCAAATTTACCTGTTGTAACATTATTACTTTTCCATTAATAAATATTTGCCCTTTACTCTCCTCAAGTGCATCTGAACACAAAAGAGATATTAGTTTTACCAGAATTATTTAAATGTCTAAAAGATAAAATTCTGCACCTTGAAAAGATTTCTGTGCAACTTAATTTTTCTAATCAGCACACTTCAGTGACACAGCGAAATCGATATTCACAGCAGCTCAATTTACAATAGTTAAATTATGTAAACAACCCAGATGTCCCTCACTGGATGAATGGATCCAAAAACTGTGGCACATGGAGTTTTATTCAGCAATTAGAAACAATGATATTGCAGCCTTTGAAGGTAAATGGATGGCTATGGAAGAAATTATGCTGAGTGAAATAAGCATAATCCAGAGAACCAAGGGTCAAATGTCTTCACTCATCTGTGGAGGCTGGAGCTGGACCCTGGCCATTGAGAAAGGAGATCTATTATCATGTTTTAAATCTGGATAAGGTGTAATGTCATACAACCTAAGGCATTTGTAGAGATGTATTGGGAAGGGGGTTGGGAGAAATAAGGGTGGATAATTGGGGGGGGGGTTCTTGGGGTAAATCTAATTTTCAGAATTTATATAAATATATTATTTCATTAGAAGCTTATTTGATTGTTCAACAAATAAATTTCTGAATAAAAAAAAGAAAAGAAAAGATTTATTGCCAGGCTAAATAGCATCTGCTTGACAAGAGCCAAAGCAGTTAATTCCTGCAAGGACTGTATTTCTCAAGTAAGGAGAGCCCTAAATCCCAAACTGGTATCTGTTACAATGCTTCAAAACACAAAGAAATAAATTAAAACACAAGTTCAGTAACAACCATCAATTGAACTGCAAATTGCCATGCAAGCAAAAGGGAAAAGTCATCCAAAGCCATCTATTGCAGAAGGAATCCAGGGCAACTGAGAGAGGATTGCTTCCTGCAAGATAAGTAGGTGATTTATTCCAAGGTCTAAAAGGAAAAGAGCTTAGAAATATTTTGAAATATCAAAAATATGTCACACATAGGCTGTGAGGGGAAAATTGCTTTCATTTGCATCTAGGAGAACATTTTTAAGTTTTAAGGATGTAATTATTCTTACAAATATGTATAGCCTCTTCCAGTTAGATTAAATATTTCTTTAATAAATTTACTATGGAATTTTAAAACATTGTCTTTGCCTATAAAAGGCTCAACAATGACTGGCTGCTCCTTTAGAATGTTTTTCTAATTATGAGCTCTGGGTTCCGTGGGTGAACCATGGTTGAACCAAATTTCTCACTAAGTAGTAAGTTGTAACCCAATGAAGCCATGCTGGAGCTCATGCCTTGATGTACTTTTAATTGCTATCATATCATTTCAGTCTTCAGCAAACCAGTGACATCTGCCAATGGTCATTTCCAGCAAGTATATTTCCTATATGAGAGAGGAAGAAGTCCAGGGAACAAGATCTCAGTGTTAATAAAATGATGAGTAAATGCTTATTGCATAAATATGTTATAAAATGAAATTGAAAACCTGAGAATGACTTTTAAAGATTCCACAATTCTTGAAGGACTACAAAGTCATCCTTAAGTCACTCTTCCAAAATAATCTCCAGACACTTCCAAGGTATTTCTAAGTATTAATGCCATCATTATAACAACCTCTAAGGTAGGTGCCCTTATTAACCTCCTTTTCATGTGAAGAAACTGAGGAGCAGAGACATAAGTGAGTGGGGCTGGGGTTCAAACATAGGCAGCCTTGCTCCCAAGTTTATGGCCTTAGCAGCATGTAAATTAGCTGTGCTGCAGTAATAAATGAAAATCATGTATCTGTAAACAAGTTATCCACATTCCAAGAAAATATTAAGAAGACTAATAAGGGATTTGAATTATTTGAAACACAACTCTGTGTGTGTGTATGTAAAACTGAAATCCATAAACTTCCACGATCCCAAGCTGAAGGAGATACTTCTGGCTTCTCGAGATAAGACTATCACCAATGGCAAGACAGCTGAAATTATGCTACACCAAGTCCTAGGTTGAATATCTCCCACTCATCTCAATGGTAAAATTAAGGAATATTTACTTGGTGCTGGAAACCATGGTAAGTGATTATTTGGCTTAATTGCCAACCCTAAAGAGGAAGGTATTATTATCTCTTTCAATAGATGATAAAACCGAGGTTCAGGAAAGAGAATGGAGCCACTGTTTACACTGCTTGTAATGGGTGAAAACAAAACTTTACCTTAGGTCTATCTGATTCCAAAATCTGTGCCCTAAACTCTAGGCTATTCTGCCTCCCATTGGTTCTATATCATTCTACTGTTAAGACAGTGCTTATGGTTCCAATTATGGCCTTGATTTTGAAATTGAGTATGGCATTAGGTGGACTAAGATAGAGATGCTTATTCATTCATGCATCAGTCATTTTTTGCACACCTATTAAATTTTGGGCTCCATGCTTACCAATGGGACAAAGAAATAAGCCACAAGCCCTGCCCTCTAGGAATTCATAGACACAGAAGGGTCAAAGACATGACAGCTATGCTTCAGTGGATAAGCACCTCCACTGAAGTGTGACTAGATGGCAGAGGAAAGGGATCCACTTGACACCTGGCTGTGTGCCTGGGAAGGAGGAAATCAGTGAGGGACCAGGTCCAGAAGCTGACATTTGAGTTATATCTTGAACCATTAGAAGGATGAAGCTATCAAGCCTATGAAAGGACCTTGTATAGTAAAGCATGATAAGGTATGCAGGACTTTAGAGGAACATTTGGGAATATGGTGAGAGGTATAGATAGAAAGGTACTCCAGAATCAAGGGCTGGGGAGATCAAGGACATGCATTTTAACTTCAAAATGAATGGGACAAGCTGTGTGCTGATCTTAGGCAAGTAAATTATATGATGTGGCTTTCATTTAGAAAGAAGCACATTAAAGAACAATAAATCTGCAGACATAGGAACCAGTTAGAAAAATGTACTGGGATGAAGGACACTGATACTTTTAAAACCTAATATATGCCTCCAAGCCAGTAAATAATTAAATAAAATTTCAAAGAATCAGTTTTTAGCATGCACACACATGTGCACACACACACATTTTCCTTGATATTTTGCACTAGCAATTTTTATCCCCTCTAAATAATATCCATGCATATTTCTTTTTAAAATTGAATGTAAGTATAATTAAATTTTGAAGTCATCTACAATCTTTAAATTTCCCACAGAACAGGAATTTCTGTTTTGAGATACTTACAGGGAAAAAAGTGTATACTGAGGAAACTGTGCAGAATACCATAAACAGTCGGTGAACTTCAGGTCAAAATGATAAAGAATCACAGTGCTCTTCTATAAAGGAAATATCCCAGACAGCACTTTAGAGGGACATCTCTTTAGAATAAAATGAATATTAAAAAATATGTAAAAAAATATGTAAAAACCTTTGTGTGTGCCTGAGTGAACTCTTAAATCTACTAAAAGTTGGAAGGAGGGCTCCCCTCCCAGTCCCCAACCCTACTAAGCTGGCTTCGCTGATCTCTACTTAGAAATAAGACTGACTTCTTCACCCTTCACTGACACCTGCAGAAGGAGCTTTTAATTTGGCAGGAATTCCTTCATGTTTACATTAACTAGGAACCACCTAAGGCATGCCAGAAGAATCTGTTTCCATTTGAACCACCCAGGAGATTATTCCAGCTGAAAAGCATCCTAACCCTGGACGGAATCAGTTTTGCTTGCGCAAGGAAGCAGAGGACAGTGCCCCGCCTGGAAGTGGATCTGCACGCTCACAGGCGCAGATTTCAGAAGGAAAGAGTGTGTCAGTTACTCTGTAAGTGGCTGCCCTGCTGAGCGGGCCCTAAAGGAGAGGCTGAGGGCAGGACCAGGCGGAAGTGCGTCGGGACAGATGGCGTGGTTAGCTCAGACTTTCCAGTCCTGTGGAGCCCCAGGCTGCGCAGCCCGCTCTGCACCCCTGTGCTTGCTGGCTGTGGCGCGTCACTTACACGCAGGAGGGTGTCTGCTCTGCCACCACGAAGCGGCATCTCCCTTTGATGCAGTAATGCTTGTACTGCTTGGGGCACCGAGAGAAGTGGCCTTTCCTCTTTGATTGTGTGGTGGTAGCTGGAAAACAAGAAAATGCTCATTTGCAAATTGAATTGCTTTCTTAATCTCACTGCTAACTTTTCTGGAGAATATGCTCCATTTTCTCATTTCTACTTTTCTCCACATTGGGATAAAAGTCACTTTTATGGTCCCAAAATAGCACTTGAGATTGGGTAATAGGGATTGTGGTTGGAATGTTTCTATGTAATTAATATTTGTGTCCAACCTGTCTCTCAGCTACTTTGGTGTCTTCAGTGAGTAAAAAATAGATAAGAGGGAAGAAGGCTTTCTTCTCATGAAGGTCACGAGAACCATGCTACCTGCTACAGGAAGGAGTTGGTTGGTTGGTTTCTGTTTTTGTTTTTGCTTGCTGCTGCCGCTGCTGGTTTTTTGGTTTTCGTTTTTGTTTTTCTATAACTGAAACATACAGCATTTACTGAGGCTGGTCTGTTTACTTTTCATTTATCATCTCATTTCACCATCATAATAGCCAGGGGAGGTAGACACCGTGCAATTCCCCAGCAAAGCACAACCTTCCAAGATCATAGTTAAGAGTGGTGGAAATGGGACACAAACCCATGTGGTCTTGCCCCAGAGCCCATGCTCTCCACACTCTAGCACTCTGTAGGGCCAGGTGCATATCGGGTGTCTGCCATCCACTCTCAGCCTGGGGCATCCAAAGGCCAAATTTGCCTCAGTGGAAGTGTGTGCCACTCATTCAGCCCATGGATGCTCTCACTTGCTCTGAAGGAGGAGGAAAATTCTTGAAGTTTCACATCCTGGATTTCAATCCTAAACTGACTTGCAATTTTTTTTTTAGAGTCCTGATCATCTAATTTTTCAACTAAGGATACTAACATGTAACAATTTCTAGCCCAGTGTAGTAGCATATACCTGTAACCCCAGCGATTCAGGAGGCTGAGGCAGGAGGATCACAAGTTCAAAGGCAGCCTCAGCATTTTAGTGAGACTCTGTCTCCAAGTAAAAAAATAAAAAGGGCTGAGGATGTGGCTCAGTGGTTAAGTGCCCCTGGGCTCACTCCCTGGTACCAACATAATAAACAAACAAAAAGAAAGAAAGAAAAACTGGTATGTAACAATTTTCTTATCCCTCAAGTGTAAAGTTTCAATACATAATAGCTGTGAAGAGAAACAGTATGGAAATCACTAAGTAGCTATTTCATCTGTTGGTTCACAAATGATATTTGCCCATGCCCAGGGAAAATAACTAACAAGCCAGACCTAACCCAGGGCCAAACTTTCCAAGTTTGTGGTATAACTAACAGTTTGCAGAGTCAGACCTCTGAAGACCATTCCAGATTCACTTTAGAAGGGCGTTTCACACTAGGTTTGATAAGGAATCTGGCATCTCAACGATGCTAAATAATCCTTTTATTTAATAGCAATGACTACCAAACTTCTTAATATTATGAAACCCCTCAGGACATATAATTTGCACAGGGCCACCAGGAAGTAGAATCTCAACTGACTTTGGATGATCTATACTCTGCAAATTTTTGTGATGTCAAAACACAGTGCAGTCATCCCTTAATATCCATTGGGGATCGGTTCCAGGACTGCTTGCAGATACCAAAATCTAACTATGCTCAAGTCTATTATATGAAATGGTGTAGTATTTCCACACAATCCATGCATATAATCTATCCCCTCATATATTTTAAATTATCTCTAGGCCATTTATAATATCTAATCTAATATAAATGCTATGTAAATAGTTGTTATAGTATATTGTTAGGGACTAAGAGAAGAAAAATGACCATGTACATGTTCAGTATAGAAGCTATTTTGGGGGGATATTTTTAATCCACAGTGAACTGAATCTACAGATGGGGAACCTGCAGACACAGAGGGCGGACTTTTCAGTTTCAAGGGATGGCAGAATGTTGCTGAAGAACTGGCTGACCTGGTTTTTGTTGTTGACTTGGTTACCACCCAACTGCTGAGCATGCCAGATATTTGCTCCCAGGAAAGTTAGTCAATGGGACTCTTATCAGAAGGACTGAAATTTCTAGAAATAACTGCACAGCATGTCAAAGGCAAATAAGTTATTTTGACAAATAACTTGATAAGTCAACTTCCATTGGTTGAGTGTTTTCTAACCCTGTAAGAGACACTGGAAAACATTATTTAAACCATTCTATTTGGTGCAATATAGAAAATTAAAAACAAGGAAAGCAATCAACCAATAAAAACCACCATTTTAATTGCATAAACAGTTGTAGTACACTGGAAATGATGGAAAGAATACTGGATTAGTAAGAAGAAAATAGAGTTGCCTTCTCAATTCTGCCTTTCAATAGCTGTAATGAGTCTGGGCAAGCTAATTAAGATATCTGAGTCTCAGTGTCCTCATCTTTAAATTGAAGATGATAACATCTACCTTAAGGAGCTGTTAAGAGTTGCAAATGAAAAAACAAAATGTGGAAGTTCCTAGAGGAATTCCTGAAACATTATATCCCCAGCAACTGAAGTGAGTTTAGCACCTTGAAAATCTTAGTAAAGTTAAGAGAAATCTTGCAAAAGTATAAAAAGTGTTTACCTAATCAAAGAAAAATTTTCTGGAAAATACAGATTTTAGGAGTCAGATAGCAATCAATTTAGTTATGGGGAATGTCAAGAGCAAAGAAAGTCACAGAACCAGGAATAGGCAAGTTTAATGCAGTGGCTGGCAGGCAGAGGTTATTGAAATGGAAGGGTTCTGAAGGGCGGCAGCCCTAACAGCTGTGAATAGATTTAGACACTTTGAATGTCAGCGGGCTGAAATGAAATACAGGGGAAGAGGGATCTGAAGATAGCAGTGATGAACGAAAATTAAATTGTACTTGTAAAAAGTACTTTAAATTATGAATCACTCTATCAGTGTGTTAGACGGGACAGTGGAGACTAGACCAAGCAGGATGACAGAGGGGGCTAGGAGAAAACTAGTGCATATCTGAGCCATGTAGACAAGTGTGATGTGGGCCTGGGTCACAGAAATGGGGGGCAAAGAGATGAATTCAAGAAGCCACAAGACTGACTGACACATCTGACTTCTTGCAGAAAACCTTCCTTGATTTGCAAGGCACACTTTCCCTTAAATAGAAGCTACTTGGCTCTGTATCCTACACTTTATACCAATTCTAATAGTTGCTGTGCCCCTTTAACTGCACCCAAATTCTTAATAAGCACCACACAGAGTGTAATTCCAAAGGCAAATTAGCCAGCAGCTGCTGAATGTAGTGTTTTGATCCGTCTTGGCCCATCCAAGCAGCACAAATCCATGCTAGAGAAATGGATGCCACGTCCTGTTTTGATCACTCACGGAGCTCCCTCCTTGCCAGAGAAGCATGCTCTACAGTACTCCCAGCATTATTTGATTTTAAAACCTTTCCATGACACCAGGCAGAAAATGTCCAGTGATTTCTAATGGAACATTCAAACCCAAAAGAAAAATAAATCAAGAATAGTACATCTAAAGAAATAAACAAAACTCAGATGGGATCCTCTTGTCCTCTCCTGGAAGTGGAAAAGCTGATCAGCATTCTCCCCTGAGAACTGCACTTAAAAATTCTAGTTGCTTCTCCTCAGAATATATAAAGGTCATGCTATCTGAAAACTGAACAACTGTGAAGACAAAAGTTTTCTGCCTATCATGAAATCTGATGATAGAGACAGAGGAGGAAAAAAATCAGCACCATCCACCGCACACCATTCCTGGTTTTCCCATCAAGAAGAAGGAAAATTTACTTCTACAACAAAAGAATGACTAGTCCAAGTGTTATGTTTACCCTTGAAAAATGAATGACATAGTTTCGAAAATGTAGCAACCAGGAAACCTCCTGTGATCCTGGGATGGCAAAATTTAATTGATCTTTTTTCCTCTTTTATACTATTATTCTGAACTCAATTCTAAGGGCATAATAGCATTGCTGATATTAATGTTACAGAATCATTAAATTCTGTAAATTCTAAGGGCAATTCCCTTTTCAACACATATACCCTAAATTGAAGCATATCCCCTGGGAATGAGATGATATCACAAAATCTCACTGAAAAACTATATCCACCAGTTGGCCAGACCACAGCACAAGCTCAAAGGTAAAGGGTATCACTGAAGATAGATTGCAATTTCTTTATGAGAAAACATTTTCCAAAGATTTTAAAGCCAATTCAGTAAGAAACCATGAGGGTTACTGATGATCAATGTAGGTAAAAACCTGATTTTAAGACTTTTCAAAAAATAATCAGAATCATGGACATCTTTCCTAGATCACTGGAGCAATTAGATGAGAAGTGATCATCTTCTTGGGGTCCTGTGAACAGTTAGATGAGATGTAATAGATTCCCTTGGGCTAAGCCAATGTGGAAGACTGTAGAAGACACCCACGTGACTTAGTTTTCCTTATTTTGATGGATGTTTTGATTGAACTCAGCATGGTTCCCTTGTCCTTCTGTGTATAGTTCTAATTCTTAAGAAGAAAGAAGTTTTGTGATGCCTTCGTGACTACAACTCTTTGGAATGGATACATTAGGTCTATTTTTCATAAAACCTTCCCTTAATATTCCACCTGTGCTCATTGCAAATCTATTTAATGATTCTGTAAATTCTGTAAATAACATTAATATCAACAATGCTATTGTTCTGAATTCTAAGGGCAACTGATAGTAAATGATTATTACAATGCTTTTTATAATACTTATTACAATGTTCATAATTTAATAATTATCCCTAGCCCCTTATTAGATACATAGTTAAAACTTTATGTAGTATACTTAAAAAGGTTGCTAAATTTTAAAATGGAAGTCCCATGGGTGTTACTAAGGAGAGAGAGGAAGGAAAACAAATAACTACTAATCCACCCTCCCACACAGATATGTGACCTACAAAAGGAAGAAGTGCACTGAAGAGAATATCAGAATTTAGAGAAATTTCCTCTATGCATATGAAGTACAGCTAACGGCTTTGATATTATACTCCTTGGCTTCCAGGTATCTTCCCAGTAGGGGCTTATTCATTTTACAACCTGCTTAAGCCAAAAGGTGAGGCAGAAAGTTTTATATTTTTAAGATAATTTTTCTTCTTATCTTGCCAACTATCTCCATGACTTTGGAGAATGGAAATTCGTGGTGTCCTTGAAGAAAAGCAAAATTTAAAAATTTATTACAATGTAGGATTTCCATTTGTCTTATATCTAATGGTATTAGCTATAGAAAAGTACATATTTACTTGATACCCATTTCCGAGCTACTGGGATATGTGTGGGTGGGGGAGGGTGGCAATACAGACAGATCAGTACCTAGACTTTTAACCAGGTTGCCTCTATATTACACTCCATCATTACAGGAGTGGAGTTTTTATTAGAGATGCACTTTTTAAAAAAGAATCCTGTGTTGGTATGGTTTGCATAAGTCTCCCAAGGGCCCATGTGTTAAAAACTTAGTCTCCAGACCATGATCCTATTCAGAAGTGGTAGAACCTTCAAGAGGTGGAACTTGTGGGAGGTTTTAGGTCATTAGAGGCATGCTCTCAAAGAGGGTGTGAGACACTGGTCTCTTCCTCTCTTTGTTTCCTGGCCACCATGAAGTGAGCAGCACCCTCGATCACATGCTCCCACTATGATCCACAGGCCTGAAAGCAATGAAACCAGTTCATACTGAAATATCCAAAACAGGGAGCCGAAATAAACCTTCTTCATTAACAAACTGACTATCTCAGGTATTCCTTACAGTAACAGAAAGCTGACTAACACAAGTGTTAAATTGTGAGTGTATTTGCATGCATTTAAAATTGTTCATGGCTGGGAGCCAACAAAGATGAATGGATAGAAAGAAAGCTTGTATTTCTTTTTGTATTTCAAGTATGCACACAATACAATTCTAATGTATATGATGGCTCCTTTGCTGGTTCTTCCTCATCTGCCTCAAACTCTACCATTTTATACAGCATTGGTGTTCAATGCTTTATCTTCTCTCCACACTTGCTCTTGAGGGGTTTCATTAAGTGTCCTCTCTGTAAACACGCATTTATGGCAACAATTCCAAAATTGCCAATGAGTTGTATGTCTGTAATCCTTTTTGGCTCAAAGGTAGTCTCTCCTTTACTCAGTAAATAAGACCCATTGTTTCTGTTATTTAGACCAAATATTTTGGTGTTCTTAACTTCTTTCTCTCTCTCTCTCTCTCTCTCTTTTAACGAGGGGACAGTGAGAGAGAGAGAGAGAAAGAGAGAAGCAATTTTTATTTAGTTTTTCAAGTAACCTTCATTACTCAGACACTTTGTTGTGCACATGGGTGCTGGGGTTTGAACTCTCATACTCACGCATGCCAGGCAAGTGCCGTAACTGCCAAGCCACCGCTCCAGCCCCACTTCTTTCTCTCTTATTCTATATCTCTTTGCTCTTTCTCTCTTTGCTCTATATACATCAGCAAAACCTATTGATTGCATTGAAAATCTATGCCTTGCCATCTTCTTGACCCTGGTCTGAGCCATTTCTGGGCTGGAAGAGTCTCCATGGCAACGTCTAACTCATCTGACGATTATACTGAGGTGCTCCACGCTGTCCAGATTGTACATGGAAACAGAGTGATGTTGTTAGACTGACTCAGAGCTAAAGCGGAAGTCCTCACAGTCCCTGGTAAGGCCTTTTATGACCTACCCAGTGTCTGTCTCTCCACTGCCTTTCTGACTTGATCTTTGCTCATCATGTTCACTGCTCATCCTGGGCACTAGAGGATCACCTGCTGCTTAGGAGTAGGTGATCATAAGTATTAGTGAAACGAAAGAATGCCTTACTCAGGTTACAAGATGACAAATTAAAATTGGAATTCTTTGAGAATGAAAATTTAATCATAGAATTGTTTGGACACAGAGAAGATGCCTAAAATTCATCCAATTCACTTCTTCATTTCACAGGTTCCAAATTCAGTCTTCGAAAGCTAAAGGTCACGCAGCCATTTGGAAAGACCTGCTCCTGCTCCATATTAATTCCTCTTTCAAGAACCTAATGTCCATTTAGACTTTACTTACAAGCAACTTTCCTTTTACGGATTGCCCTCACAGTTTCCCATTTTTATATTCCCACATAATTCTAAGCAATTCGGAAGATGGTCTCTCCTAAGTCATGCTTAATATGAGACTTTAAAGAAATTACTTAGTATCTCTGTGCCTCAATTTTTTCATCTAAAACAGTGGATAACAAAGGTATCCCAAAGGATAAAGTGAATTATATATGTGAAACAATACTTGGCACATAGCAAAACTTTGATAGATGATAGGTGCTACTGTTCTCATTAAAAGTGCTACTCTTGAGGGTGTTGTGTGGACCTGAGATACTTATAAATGTCATAAAAAAAACAGCAAAGAAAGGAAGAAAAGAAAATTAGGAAGGAAGGAGGAAGAAAGAGGGGGGAGGGGAAAGGGAAGGAAGAGAAGGTAGTTTATGTAAAGTCAGTTAATTGTAATGCAATCGTTATATAAGAGCAGGCCCACCCAGCTTCAGTCCTGAAAGATCCCTCCAGTATATTTACCGAAGTCTTTGTGGTGCCTTTGGATGAGATGCCAAGGCAATGCAAGGAGTGAGCCTGCTAATGTGAAAGACAATGATGATATAAATAACAGCACTCACAATAACAAGAACTTGGAAGCCCATTTCCTTATTAGCATTTTCAAAATCAAATCTGCTGATTTCCATCACTTTTGGAATCATTTTTAGTGTTTTTTGCTATTTGCTATTTCATAAGTATATTGAAAATGGACCATTATGAAGGGAAGAGTAAACCAAAGAAATATTAGGTATTTCTGGTCTGTATTTCTGATTTCTCATTTGATTCCCAAACACTGGCCAAAATATAGTCATGTTGGGGTCCATCTCCTAGAATTATTCCTCAAGTAGTAAAATATACTATTATATTTTTAAGAAGAAATATATCCTGTACAAAAAAATCCAACATTATTTTTCTGACATCATATTGTGATAAGCAAACTCTGATCCTCCACCAAGCTACTAATCTAGCTCTGTTTAAATTGTGCTAGTAATTTTACTCAGATATTTTAAGATCTAGAAATGCCAACCTCAACTCTTTAATGAGAGTGAAATGGATAGAAACAAATATGACGATGACAGCAAAGAATCAGGATTCATCATTGTGGCTTTTCATAGAAGTTGCAAAAGAAAGCAGGAAATGCACCATAAATAAATAAAATAAAAATATTATTTGGGTATCTGTCATATCTGAGAAGTTATGACTAAGAAAACTTCCTTGGAAAAAATCCAGAGAATGGACTAGATTTTACTGGGAGAGCAAACACAAGTTTACCTTCCACTTATCTTTCACAGTAGAGGGGAAGGTGAATGTAAAAGCCTAAATATTATGAAATATTATAAAAATTAAACATATAGACCATATTCTATGACCTCTACACTCTAAGAAACTGGATTTTACACAGTGGGGATATAATGCCTGTGTACTAATACCGTGCAAGAGGCAAAGTGTCACTGATCACTGGGAGATGTGACATTGGGAATATCTGCACCAATCGAGCAGTCCTTAAAGAAAGTTTGCTGCTGGATGCAGAAAGATGCTTGAGATTGCAAAATAGCAGTGAAAGATTAGGGATTATTCTGTTCAAGAATTTCCCTAGCCCCTCTTTTAATAAAGGGTATTGGAGAAAAATATTAAAAGAACATCTATTTATAGAAAATTAGAAAAAAGAGAGTAATATCAGCAAGACAGAAGAATAGAAAGCCTTCAACTCTCCTCCCCTTCACTGAGTCACCAACAAAATCAGACAAATTCCCTTTGTGAGAAATCCATAAATTTATTATAAAGCCCCTGTACTCTGGAAGACTGCAAAAACACCCACGTGGAAGCCAGCAGGGAAAGTCAACACAGCTTCTCACCAAAATCTCTACCCACGGTACAGCCCCATGTGATCAGGAACACTACCCTCTCTAAACTCCATTACCTAGCTTCTCCCTTGAAAGGAAAAGTGTCAGACTGCATATCCAATACCCCAACACTTATAGGGGCTTCTCAGAAGACTGGTTTCTTTCTTGCCTATTTTGGAGCATAACTCTATCCAGCATGGGACTGGTGAGATCAGAGACAGCTGTTTACACTGGTAATTCCCTGGCTCATCCCCTGGCTTAGCACAGAATGAGCAGAGGGAGAATACCAGCTCCTGACTTCTCCCCAAGGGTAAAAGAACTGAACTTCATGACCAGTGTGTAACTTGTCCTAGCTCATTTGGGGGCTGCCAAATGACTTGTTTCTGTCTTGCCTCTTTTGAAATGCTGACAAGACCCAACATACTCAGCTGCCTGGTGGTCACTAAGAACAGAGACAATGGTTTAAATTAGCAGCAATCATATACTCATACCCTCCACTGAACAGCAGAGAGTGAAAGGAAAGAAAAAAAAAAGACAGGCAACATATCTAAATCTTCCCAAAATTGTTAAGAGACTGACTTTGGTCTAATTTCTCTCAGAGCACTGATGAGACTTGGCACATTCTTGAGTCCAAGGGCCATTAAGAACAAAGGAATCAGATTGATTACCATGGAAATTTGAAAGACACCCATGATGTCTAACTGACTTGATTGATGAGGCTCTCATATAAGCCAGCCTTCAAAAACTGAGAAAGGTATGTATTTTCTTTAATATTCAAAGGCCAGCGGGAAGAGTTAAGGAAAATGAAGGAAGTGTGAACTTTGTCCCAAAGAAAAGGTCAAAATAAACTAATCCTAATGATATAAAGAAATTTACCTGACAGAGAATTTAAAATAAATGATCATAAAGATACTAAACTAAGTCAGGAGAACAATGCATGAAAAAAGTAAAAATTTCAACAAAAAGATAAAAATTCTTAAAATACCAAACATAAATGTTGCAGCTCAATAATAATTGAACTGAAAATCCATGAAATGTTCAAAAGCTGACTATGTCAAGCAGAAAAAAGTATTAGGGAACTTGAAGAAGTCATTGGAAATTACACAGTTGAAAGAGTAAGAAGAAAAATGAATGAAAGAAACTTGAAGGATGTTTTAGTCAGCATTTTCACTGCTGTGACTAAAAGACCTGACAATAACATTTTTAGTGGAGTAAAAGTTTTGTTTTGTTTTGTTTTTTGGTACTCATGAACAGCCTGCTCCATTGCTCTGGGCTCTAGGTGAAGCAGAACAACATGGTAGAAGAGTGTGGTGGAATAAAATGACTCAGGACATAGCACCAAGAAGCAGAGATATAGCTCCACTCTCCAGGGACAAAGCATATATTCCAAAGGCACTCCCCCATGAGCCACCTTCTCCAGTCACACCCTACCTGCCTAAAGTTAGCACACAGTTAATTCCTACTGGCTTATCAGAGTATTAATACACTGATTAGGTTAAGTCTCACATAACCTAATCATTTCACCTCTAAACTTTCTTGCATTGTCTCACATATGAGCTTTTGGAGGACACCTCATATCTGAATCATAGCAAAAGACTTATGAATCACCATTAAGCAGTCTAATGCATAATTTTTGTGAATATGATGGAAACAAAACAGAGAAAGGACAGAAAGCTTATTCAAATAAAAAATGGACAAAAGTTTTCCAAAACTAAAGAAAGAGATGGACATCTGGACCCAGGAGGCCCAGTGAATCCCAAATAAGATAAACTTAAGGAAATCCACATCAAAACACATTATAATCAAATTATCAAAACTCTAAGATGAAGAGAAAATTTTGAGGGCAGAAAGACTTTTCATGTACAAGAGAACCTCCTTTAAAATATAAGTGGATTTCTTAGCAGAAATCTTGAAGGCCATAAAGGAATGAGAAGACATAGTCAAAGCACTGAATAAAATATTTGGACAATCAAGAATATTATACCCAGCAAAACTAACCTTTAAACCTGAAGAAAAAACAAAGACTTTCCCCAAATCAGAGATTTCATCAACACGAACTCTACCTTACAAGCAATCTTCAGTGGAGGTCAAAAAATGCTAAACAAGCTATATAAATCACAAGAAAGTATAAAACTTATTTGTAAATGTAAAATATACAGACAACTACAAAACACTCTATTACTGTAATAAGGCAGAGATATCACTTTTAATTTTAGTGGAGAAATTAAAAGACAAAGGTGTAAAAGTGATTATAAATATAAAACATATTAATGAATACACAGTACTAAAAAGATATAAAGATATATCATTCACAAAGTATAGAGTAAGGAGAAGTAAAAGTGTGGAAGTTTTTTCTATTTGATTGAAGTAAACTGTTACCAGTTTTATATAGTCTATTCTAATTATGTTTTATGAAAGTGCCATGATGACCACAAATAAAATATCTATAGAAGACACATAAAACAGAATTCAACAGAACATAAAGGAAAACAGCAGGAAAGGAAAAGGAAAAAAGATAGCAAAATATTGTAAGTCCTTCCAGTGCTGGAGCTGTTGCTGAGTAGTTACGGCACTTGCCTGTCATGTGCAAGTACATGAGTTCAAACCCCAGCACCACTTATACAACAAACAATCAGAACAACAAAAGCCACATGAAAAACTAAATTAAAATTGATTCTCTCTTTCTCTTTCTTACTGTCCCTCTCTCTTTCTCTCTCTCTTGGTCCCTCTCTCTTAAAAAAAAATAGTAAGTCCTTCCCTATCAATATTTGCTTTAAATACAAATGGGTTAAACTCCCCAATCCTAGGATATAGAATGGCTGAATTAATAAAAATAGTGAGATTTAGCTATACGCTTGAATTGTCTATAAGAGAATCATTTTACATACATATATATATGGGATAAACAGAGACAACACAAATGGTAAACAAAAGAGATCAGAGGTGGTGATACATTTATTAGATTAAAATATTCATTGCTTCAAAATCTTCTTCTTCCACTAGAGACCAAATAAGAAAGAAGACATTATGATAAAGTTTTCAATACACCAGGATTATATTCTAAATATATTGCACTCAAAATTAAAACACCTAAATATATAAAGCAAAAATTGAGAGACTTGAAAGAAGAAATAGATAATACTCATTGTATTAACTATCAATTCACTTGCACAAGTCCAGAAGACAGAACATTCATACAATGAGGAAACAACTTGATTCTCACAGATATGCAACAAGGGACAAGGGCTAACCAAAGCTCAGGAAAACTGCACAGGAAGAAATCAATGTAGTCTGTGTATGTTTATGTTTCATATGGCACTGCAGTTAAAAGACCCTATAAAACAGCTTTCCCAGAATTTTACACCATGGATAAATGAGTCTCACTAGGCTAAAACAATGTAGGGCATCTTCTTCTAGAAGGGACAGGAAAAGAGACCAGACTCTTGTGGTCAGTTTCTCTTGATGTTATTTAAGTGTTCAGATGATGACTCTTAGCACTTTCCATAGTTATTCCTGGTAACTACTGGAAAGAAAAGGAAAAGATCTAGGATGGTCCAAGGCCATCTTGAAACTTTCCTGCAGATGGCAATACTATATCAGAAGACTCCACTAGTCCAATAATGGAGAAACACCAAATGGAACACCAATAAGGTAATGATGTACTTGAATAACATTATAGACAAAACAGACCGACCTGATACATAGAGAACATATTGCCCAACAGCAACACATTTTTCTAACATTTAATCTTCAGTGTAGAACCTATGTTATAGCACCAAAAAGTCTTAACAAATTTAGGAAGATTGAAATCATATCAAGTGTGTTTTCTAAGCACAGTGAAATGAAACTAGAAATCAATAGTAGCAGAAATAAATTGGAATATTCACAAGTATGTGGAATCAAACAATTTACTCCTGAAACCAATAGATCAAGGACAAATTTAAGAGTAAAATTAGAAAAAATCTTGAAACAAACACAACATATGAAAACTTCTGAGATGTAATAAAAGAAGTTTATATATGGTAAACATCTACATTAAAAAAAGAAATAAAATATTAAATAAACAGCTAAATTTATACTCCAAAGAACTAGAAAAAGAACAAACCAAGCTCAAAGTTAGTAGAAGAGAGAAATAAGAGAGATTTGATTAAAGATAAATGAAAAAGAGGTTAGAGCCAGGCATGGTGGTGCATATTTATAATCCCAGAGACTCAGGAGGCTGAGACAGCCTCAAAAACTAAGTGAGGTCCTAAACAACTTAGCAAGACCCTGACTCAAAATAAAAACTAAAAAGGGCTGAGGATTTGGCTCAGAAATTAAGTGCCCCTCCTGGGTTCAATCATTGGTACAAAACAAAAGCAAAAATAAAAACAGAAATATAAACATAAACACAAAAACAAAAAAAGAAAGAAAAAGAAAAGAGAGAGTAGAAAGTCAACAGAAAAAAATAACTGAATTAAGAGTTGATTTTTTTTTTTAAAACACAAATAAAATTGGCCAATTTTGAGCAAGATTTAGTGAGGAAAAAGGGACTAGTCAAGTAAATACAAGCTTGAAATGAAAATGGAGACATTACAACCGATGGCACAGAAGGGAAATATATTACATTAGACTACAAGAAACAGAGCACCAACAAAATGAACGATCTAGGAGAAGGACATACATTCTAGAAGCACAAAACTTATTGTGACTAAATGATAAGGAGAAAGAAAAACTCAACAGACTGGTAAGTAGCAGGGAGATTGAATCACTAATCAAAAACCTTTCTAAAAAGGAGAGCCCAGGACTAGATGACTTCTCTGGTAAATTCTATTAAATATTTAAATAATTAATGCTAAATCTTCTCAAATTCTTCCCAAAAGTTAAGCAGAGAGAACACCTCTAAGCTCATTTTATCAGTGCAGCATTGTGGGATATCAGAGCCAAACAAAAGCACAAGAAAAGCAGATTACAGGCTAATGCCCATGATAAACACAGATGTAAAACTCCTCAACTAAGTACTGAAACTACCATCCTGCAGCAAAGTAAAAGAATGATGCACCATGAGAAAATCAGTCATCCCTAAGATGTCAGGATGGTTCAACATAGGAAAACCAATCAACGTGATGCACCACATTAACAAAATAAAGAATAAATGCATGTGATCATCTCTATAGCTGCAGAAAATGCCTTTGACAAAGTTCAACACCCACTCACACACAAAAAAAAAAAAAAACCCACCAAAAAACTGTCAATAAATCAGGAGCAGAAAGAAATTGCCCTTACATAATAAAGCCCAGAACTAACATCATACGCAGTAGTTAAAATCTGAGATCAGGAATGAGGCAAGAATGCACACTGTAGCCACTTCTATTCAACAGTACTGGAAGTCCTAGCCAAAGAAATTAAGAAAAAATAAATAAAAATAAAAGGCATTCAAATCAGAAAGGAAGAAGTAAGTTTATCTTTATGTGAGGACATATTCTTATATGTAGCAAACACTAAACACTACACACACACACACAAATATTAAACCTATTTACGAATTCAGCAGTGTTGCAAGACATCAAACCAACATGCAAAAACCAGTTGCATTTCTATACAATCACTGCAAAATATCTAAAAAAGAAATTAGGAAAACAAGCTCATTTACAATAGTATCAAAAAGACCAAAATACTTAGGAACAAGCTTAGCTAAGGAAAGGAAATAGTTGTATGCTGAAAACTACAAAATATCAGTGAAGGAAATTAAAGACAATTACAAATCAATTCTGTCTTCCTATGACATTGCATGATTATGCATTGAAAGATTTAAGGTTACTCAGATGTCTATACTACCAAGGTGATATAGAGATTCAATGCAATATCTATCAAAATTCCAATGGTGTTTTGGGCAGAAATAGAAAATCAATTTTTAAATTTATCATGAACCACAAAGAACCTCAAATAACCAAGAGTCTTGAGCAAGAACAAAACTGGAAGCATCATACTTCCCAATTTCAAAATTATATTACAAAGCTCTAGTGCTTAAACAGCATGGCACTGGCATAAAGTACATACAGATCAATGGAACAAAATGACACAGAAATAAACCCATGCATATGTGGTCAACTAATGTTCAGCCAGGTACTAACACTGCAACATGAAAACAGGATTGTTTCTCCAATAAATGATGCTAGAAAACATCATATGCAAGAGAATGAAAGTGAACCCTTTTCTCACACCGTACGCTAAAATCAACTCAGAATGGATTGGAGACTTAAATGTAAGACCTGAAACTGTAAAATTACTATAAGAAAGCATAACATATGAGAAAACTTTTTGGCATTGATCTTGGTAGTGATTTCCTGAACGTGACACCAAAAACACAGGTAACAAAAGCCAAAATTACCAAGTAGAATGGTATCAAGTTAAAATTTCCTTCAAAGCAAAGGAAAAAACAGTGAAAAGGTATCCTGCAAAAGAGAGAAAAGTGTTTTAAAATTATATATATGACAAGGATTTAATATTCCCAGTATCTAAAGAACTCTTACAACTCAATAGCAAGAAAACAAATAATCTGATTTTTAAAATGGGCTAAGGGATTGAACATGTGTTTTTCCAAAGAAGATTTACAAATGGCTAGTACGTATATGAAAAGATATTCAATACCATAAATCATTAGAGAAATGCAAATCAAAACCATGTAATAAGATCACCTCATACCTATTAGTATTACTATTATCAAACAAAGTGCTAGCAAGTGTGTGGAGAAATTTGAACTCATGTAAACTCTTGGTCAGAGTGTAAATTGGTATAGCTGCTATGGAAAATCATATCTCAATTTCACACAATAGTTAGAAATGGAATTACCATTTTATCCAACAATTCCACTTCTGAATATTAATCCAAAAGAATTAAATCAGAAACTCAAAGAGATATTTGCACTTATGTGCTTATTGCAGCACTATTCACAAGAATCAAAAACGGGATGTAAGCCACGTGTCTACTGACAGATAAATGGATAGAGAAAATGTGGCATGTAAATATAATGGAATGATTTTCAGCCCTTTAAAAGGAGAAATCACTACAATACATGCAAATGTGAATGAACCTGGAGATACTACACCAAGTGAAATAAGGCAGTCACAGAAGGACAAATATCATTTGATGCCACTTTTATGAGGTATCAAAAACAGAAAAATCAACAGAAACAGAGAGTAGAAAGGTGGCTGCCAGGGATTTGGGGAAGGAAGAAATGGGCAGTTTCTATTCAACAGGTTTGAAGTTGTGGTTATGAAAAGTGAACAAACTCAAGAGATCTACTGTATTGTCCACCTTAAAATTCATTAAAAAGGTAAATCTCATGTTAAATTTCTTGACACAATAAAAGTAAAATTGGAAAACACATTTAGGGGCAAGAGATGTGGCTCAGTGGTCGAGTGCCTGCCTGGTATGCATAAGGCCCTGGGTTCAATTCTCAGCACCACAAAACAAAATAAAAAGCAAAGATACATTTAGGATTAGAGTTTTTAACATTGTCACTCATCAGATTATGGATAATTTCCCAAGGGAAATGTGAAAAAATGCCATCATTTAAGACATCTGAAGCCAGACTGAAGAAAAACACACAATCACATAAAGTTGGCCTTGTTCTCCCTACATGGGTGACAAGGCCAGGCCCACACAAACATGACCTAAGACAAGTAGATGCCACAGCCTGTGCACACCCTCCAGCCCACCCACTGCTCTGAAGGATGGAAGAGTGAGACTGGGCTGGAGCTGATGACTCACATCAGGAAGACTTGCTCAGCATGTTCCTGGCTCAGTGACAGTGTTCCCAGGGTGCTAGGAAAGGGGCACTCACACCAAGTCACCATATTCCCAGCCCGGAAAGTCTCCAGGGAATACAGAGGCTCGTCTCCACTCCACCCTACTTTTTAAAAATTAGCTTGTATTTTGTTTTTGTTTTATTTTTCTAAAATCAGAAACAACCCTGGTAGAATTTTAGATCATATACTCTAAACAGAACAAACAACACCTTATATAGGGGGTCAGCAAACTATGGTCAAGGGGTAAATCTGGCCCTCATCCTATTTCTGTAAGTAAGGTTTTGTTGGAACACAGTCAAGCCTATTTATTTGCATAGCATACATGGCTGCTTTCAGGATGTAATGCCAAGACTGAGTACGTGAGCAAAGACCGGACAGCCCACAAAGCCTAAAAACACTTATTATGGGGCCCTTTGCTGAGGGAAAACTCTTCCTTAGAATAACTTTGAGAATACTAATTCAAGCATCTCCAAGTTAAAATATGTAAAAATCTTTACCTTTTTCCCTTTTCAAAAGTATAGAACAGAAAAAAACAAAGAATTTAAATTTCAGCAGAATAGCATCTTTCCAAGAATTCAGTGCAAGATATCACAGGTTAAAGACTGGAGCACATGTCTAGCACACGCAAAATAGTAATTAAGAGTAAAGAGGTGCTGGAATTAGAAAGACTTGAGTTAAAATTCCAGATTTGCCATTTACAAGCTTTGTGATGCTGGGTGATTTAATCTTTCTAAGTTTTTATACTTAAAAATAAAAAATAATGTCTCACTCAATGGACTTTTTAAAGGAGTGAATAAATTATTGCATGTAAGTACTTAGTACAGTACTTGGACATTAAGCTCAAAGAAGTACCTAATATTATGACTTTTATTATCAGAAGATTAAAATTTAGGGAGATCCACTCTCTAAGACTGAATATGATGGGAAGAATTACCTGCGCAGTTTTCCCCAGGATCTCCACAGAGAGGGCCATTAGTTTCAGGACTTCTGGTTGAATTCCCATCAGCCACCACACAGTGGAGGATCACAATACCTTCAAGTACAAAACAACCGAAAGCAAGCGTGAGAACTTGAGGATTTGCTTAGTGTGAAATACCATCTCCAAGTCATAATCCACTTAGGAAAATAGCAAGCCTGTGGCTTCCATTTTCAAGTCGCTCTCTCCCAGCCAGGCAGAGATTCAGGGGCCAGAATGTCTCATGTTTTCCGCTGAGTGCAAAAGATGGTGTTTTCAATCCAGATCACTTATATCTGATGGTGAATCTTCAGGGAGGACACTTGGATCTAGCTTGGGATGCAGCCTTTCACAAAAGTGGAGAATGAGTCCCAAGTCACAGGAGGAATACACCAGTGACTCTACAGAGAGAGTGAAAAATGCACACATGTGACGAGCTTCTCCTGTCCATACAGATCTAGTGATTGTCAGGTGCTAACTGGTGAGCTCTTTCTTTCTGGGAGATGTAAAACAGTCAATCAATGGGAATTCTTTAATAATTTGAGGTTCCTTCAGCTAAGAACCTCTGTATATCAAAGAAACAGTCCTCCTGCTATATGGGTGAGAAAGGAACATGTGTAGAGTTTGAATAGTTCAGAATATAGTGCTTGGTCTTTGTGTGGATCCTGATTCACATAAACCAGTGTGAAAGGTCATTTATGTGATCACCTGGGAAAGTTAGCAAGGCTGTCATTGGATGATATTAAAGAATCATTATAAATATTTTAAAGCATAATAATGATATGGTATTTCACATTAAAAACAGACTCCATATCTTAGAGATATATATTAAAATACTTATTAAAAATTATTTATCTGAGATTGACTTGAAAATAATCCAACATGGGCAACATGGGCATGGGGGTACAAAGTAATATAGGAAAGACAGACAAAACAACACTGGTTGTGTGATAGTAATTGTTGGAGCTAAAAGATGGATGTGTCAAGGTTCCTTATGCTCTTCTCTTTAGTAAGTATATATTTAAAATGTCTACAAGAAAAAGAGGAGAGAATAGGAGAGGAGAGAAGAGAGAGGGAATATATAGATAGCTTGTGGATTAGCTGGTCCTGAGTTGAAAACCATGTATCAGTGTTAAGTATGTTAATTATGTGTGTTTCAGTCAGTTTCACATCACTGTGACCAAAAGACCTAACAAGAACAATGGAGAAGAGGAAAAGTTTATTTTGTTTCATGGTTTCAGAGGTTAAATCCATGGTTGGGTGACTCCATAGCCCAAGGTGAGGCAGAACATCATGGTGGAAGGACATGGCAGAGAATAGCTCAGGTCATGGAAACAAAGAAGGGGAGGAGAGAGAGAGAGAGAGAGAGAAAGAGAGAGCTGTGTTCACCAGGGACAAAATATAAACCCCAAAAGCACACCCCCAGGAAACTATTTCCTCCAGCCACAACATAGCAGCCCACAGTTACCATCCAGTTAATCCAAATCAATGGATTAATCCACTGATTATTTTAAGGCTCTCATAATCTAATAATTCATCTCTGAACATTTTTGTATTGTATCACATAAGGTTTTGGAAGATACCTTATACATAAATCATAACAATGTATTAACTATGCAGAGCACCAAAAACAGTGCTGGCATATGATCAACACTCAGTAAGAAATTACTTATAATCATGCAAATAATAAAAATAACATAACCTCCCACAGATTGTACTGAAAATTATACATCTGGCTAACAATTTCTAAACAGCACGTCTTTTCTGATTCATTTCAGTTCAACAAGCATTCACAAGCATCCAGGAACACACAAGTGAATAAGACATGCCTGACCCTCAAATTGCTTTAAAGCAGATAACTAAGGCAGATAATTAGCCAACCAATTCTTCATAACAGAAAATAATGGTCTTACATCAGCAAACAGCAGTAGCCAACAAGTTCAAATGCCAAAGGAGTTTTCAAATGTGTTTTTATGAAGAGAGACTTTTTTCCATTTATCAAATTGGAAAAGACATTTTTTAAAGAAAGAGATGCTACCTAGCATTGGAAAAAATAAAGATAAATGAAAAGTCAAATCCACTGGTAATGCATAAACTTTTAGTGCTTATCTGGAGGACAATGTGGTACTATACAGAATTTAAAAGCAAAAATAACTTAAAAATGGCATGAATCCTTAAATCCAAGAGCTACATTGCTGGTCATTTTCCCCAAATAAATAATTCAGATTACATAAAAATTATTTAGCTAGTTTTAGAAAGCTTTCTATATGGTGTAAGCCATAAAAAGTAGAAATTACCTCAAAAGCTTAGAGGATTGATTAAATATGTCTGACATATCTTGATGCAATAATATTTCAGTTGCTAAAAATGATGTTCAGACACCAATAGAATAGTTCAATATATTTCTAAACAAGCAAATAAACAAAAGCAGATTAGGAGCTGGAATTGTGGCTCAGTGGTTACAGAGCATGCCTGGCATGCTTGAAGATCTGAGTTAGGACCCCTGCACCACATTCACAGCAAAGTGTCCGAGCAATGAAAGCCACAAGAAAAACGTAATAGAATTGATTTCTCTCTTTCTCTCTCTCTCATTGTCCCTTTAAAAAAAAAAAGGCTATAGGATAATAATTTAGCAAAATCTGTGTGAATGGGTTTCCTTATATGTAAAATATTAAAAATAAGTATAAGAATAATTTGTATAAATAGTCAAAAAGGTAGGTAAGTAAGTACAGAGTTGCACACACTGGTTGAGAGGGATTTTTCCCCTTAATTTGGCTTATCTGTGCTTTCCAAATTTTACAAGCATATTTTGTTTGTTGTAACAGGAAAGAAAGGAATGACTCACTATTTTTAGTCACAATTTGGCCACCAAATTTCTCAATTATTTACACCTTTTTCCCCCCAACATTTGTCCCTCACTTCACACTTAGAACAAACAGAAGTAAAGAATCACTTAGGGCTTCTCAAACACAGAAACTATGTATTACTCATCTTCATAATCTCAGCAAATAATTCAGAACATAAAGAATAAATTCAAATGATCTGTGAACAAACAAAAACTTCAAAATAAAAAATATCATTAGCAATTTTAAAGCAATAAAAATTAATTCATTTATGAAATCCCATACATAGCCTTTCTTTAGGGGGAAATTGAGGACACTTAATTTTAGAGATAATTTGCTCCAATAATGGGAACTCAGACAAAATGGTGAATCTCAGCATCTACAAGTTGGGGATGGTAATATGTCCTAGGGTCTGTGAGCTTTATAAGAAAAAGCACATGAATTGGCACTTCCTGTACAATTTTAAGTCTAGTTGCAGTCCTTCCACTATCATTCATGATTTAGCCCATTATTCTTCTCTTCCTTCTAATGGAGGGGTTTCTATGATCCATTAGAAACCCTGCTGAGGTCCCTTCCACTGGGCTTCACTCCATACGCTGTTATCGTTTGGTAAAAGAGTTCACCATTATCATGTGGAGGCAAAGCCCTGAGACTCATCTTCAGCCAAACCAGCATTCAAACCAAGCAGAGGGCACTGGAGTAGCACACACTTTTCCTCCCAAGGATCTTCAATTCATAAACTGGTGGTCATAAAATGGAGATACCCTGAAGAACCGTGTTCTTGGCCTGCAAAATTTTCCAAAATTGAATCAAGGCAGTTTATATTAAGCCTGAATCTCCTGCTTCCATCAAAATAGAAGAAGTTCTGACAAAGAAAACTTTTCTCCTAAAAGTTGGGACTAAGAAGCAGGTGACTCCTTTAAGTGCCATGGACCATGTGAGACTTGCTGCTCTCATTTATTTTAACTGTCAGGACTCTAATGGGCATCTGAGTTCGTGATCTGTAAGAAGAGATGCTGAAATCAGAAAAATGCTCTCAAACTCATTTATCAAATACTAAAGGCAGCTACAAAAGGGGCACTCCTATTCCATCCTCTCAACAGATATTTATTAAGCACTATGGATTTGGCACTGGTACAAGACACTGAAGGCTCAAAGATATTATCGCTGACCTCAAGGAGCTCAGATGCTGGTAAATTAGACACACAAATCTTCAAGGTATAGTGTAATTAGCATACCAACGAAGATAACATTGGAGTAACATCAGATGAAGAATCAACTTCGCCTAGGGGCAAAGACTTCACAGAGAAATTGAGGTTTATGATGAGTTGTTAATGAGGAAATAAATTATTTTTAGAGCATCAATTAATAACTTGTGGAAAACAAAAATATGGAAGCCAGATAGTCACAATTTATTATTTGTTTCAACAGTGGATAATATTGATATGACTATAACAATGTCAACATTGATAATTGAATAAAAAAATGGTTGCAAAATTAGGGCCAATCGTTAGCCTACATACACCACTAGGAGGAGAGTTGCGGTAATTAATCAGTGTCTCTGCTGTGCCAGTTCTTAAAAGTCTTGAGGATCAGCCTGTACTTTACTATACTGGAATTATGAAAGAGGAGGGGCTCAATAGCAAAAATCCAAATCTGGCAAGTTGAGAAGTATCATGATAGCAGAATATTTAGTAAAACAGAGACAAATGCAAAAAAAAAAAAAGGCTAAAAAAGAGTCAACAAGTGCTGCCTCTAGGGAGGTAGAAAGATGTGTTACAAAATATGCTATTTCAGATTTTTAAAAAATCTATTTATATCTACTACTTTAATAAGAATAAAACTTATTTTAAAAGATAACAAATCAAATTTTAATTAACTAGGGCATTCTAAACAAAAAGGACAACTTATAATACCTCCCTATTACATAAAACATGACTTGTCCAACTTATTTGCAGTTGTGATGGAGGAAGAGGCTGGGGAGAAAGTGGTTAACAAAAGACCTACATGCTATGGTAGTTTGGATTCTGTGATGTAGCAAAGCTGTGGTCAGTGAAAAGTTTTAAGTGAGACACATAATCATACTTTTATTTCCTAATTTGAAAAAAATTATTTAATGTCCATATGATGATTCAGACATACTTAAACCAAGATGGTAGCACTGGAAAAGAATTAATGAACATGAGAGATTCACAAGGTAAAATCTGAAACACAAACTGATGATTAAGAAGACTAGGTTGACCCAGAGTTTGCAGTTTAAATAACTGGCTTGTTCACTAGCAGATACAGTGATATTAGGTATATGGGAAGACAAACAGGTTGGACGTGGACAGAAATCCAATTTTAGATACAGAATTCAAGATACCTATAGTTCATCTCTGGGACAATTTATGGATATACAGATCCATAACTCCAGAATAAAGTCAGAGGTCCATATTTAAGAATCGGAAAGAGCAACGTGAAAAGAGAAAGCTAATAAAGGACAGAATCTTGAAGAATAGCAATGAGATACAGTAGCAGAAAGAGAAGGGCTCTTCAGAGACTGAGAAGAAGCCACAGAGCCAAGAAAAGAACTTCCTCCGAATTAATTGAACAAAATAAAAATTGGAAGAGAATTAAAGATAAACCTGAGAAGCATGCACTGGATCTGCACTAATAATATATTGCTAGAGAAATCTCAGTGGCATGCAGTGTGTAAATAATTGTAGATTACTATTCAAAGACATTGCATTTAGAAGAGAGTTTTTGTTTTGTTTTGTTTTTGGTGTAAAAGATATTTGAGAAGAAGTCAGTGGTACAAAAGAGGAACAAAGATGGGGTACCAAACAAGTGGAAAAAGTAGGAAATTTCAGCCTCAGAGGCAGGGTCTTTTCTGCAAAGCTTAGTCCCATGTTGCTGAAATTAGCCATTCTGTCCACCACAACTTTATACTGAGTAAATGGAAAATCTTTGGAAAAAAAGACTTAAATGTATTTTATATTCAGTGCAGCTCACTTCATTGTTCAAAGAAATCCAAGTTCTCATTTTAAATGAATGAGAAACACCCAATGGTTTTCTCAACCCTCACTATTGACATTTTGGACTGGTTACTTCTTTGTTGTAGGATACTGTGCATTGCAGGATGATTGGCAGCAACCTTGGCCTTTACCTAGTAAATGCCAGTGCTAACATCCACCCCTGCTTTAGTTGTCATGATCAAGCACGTGCAGATATTTTCAGATTTCCCCCAGTGGTGGTGGAAGGGAAGGGGATTGCCTCATTTTGAAAACCACTATAATTCTCTCCAACTAGTTTTACACATTTTAATCCAAAATAGAGTTTTCATTTTTAATATATCCATTTATTCTGAATTGATTGTGCAGACTTGAAAGTCTTGAATTTTGACTTCTTAAAAAAAAATATTATGGAAAGTACCATTATCTTGTAAATAGATCACCAACCAGACTCAAAGTTTCATTCACTATATGACTTTGAAATACTCAACAAGCTATCTTGAACTTTTAGCTAAATAGAACCTAGTATCATAGGTTCCTTGCCCATCTCATAATCTAATTTATGAAAACCAATGAAACAAGAATCTTTTAAAGACCATACATCATTAAAATTATTATCTTTACCAGGGTAAACATGAATTATATTAGGGAAAATGTGGTGCTTTTGTATGGAAAATGTAAGATTTCTATTCAAGAGAGCCATGACTTGCATTAAACTTCATAATTAGTAAGACTCTATAGATTTTTAAATATCCCACCAACCAACTCTCACCTGGCTGGAAATCACACCCTGGAAGTGATCATCAATTTCACATTTAAATTTCAATAAGGAGAATTCAGTCTCTTCCACAGCATGCCATTTCAGGGAGACCATTTTTTCTGTGCTTTCAATCACAGTCATTCATTCTTTCAAAAAAATATATTAAGCACCTATTTCAAATAGACATGTAGGGGGATGGGGAAAGGGACAGGGGAAACAGGAGAGGGAGGGAACATAGCGAGGGATCTAAAATAAATGTAGCATGCTCTTTACCTCCGCCTCCAGAAGTCAAATAATATTTATGCAATCATTTAATTCTGGAAAATTCACAATCTTGTGTGTGTGTGTGTGTGTGTGTGTGTGTGTGTGTGTATAGAGAGAAACATTTATATTTGCTATAGGGGCATAATATAGAAGAATCAAGAGACTAGTGTGTGGGCAATGTGGGGATAACTATGGTTTAGGATCAAATGTGTATCAGATTGTTATTTTACATGCATTTACGGTTGTAGAACAGCTCAACTTCTTAATAAAAAAAAAAAAAGCTCCATAAGTGCTTCTTAATGTTGAGCTAGGTTTTTCCTGTTTGAAATCACCTAAAATAAGTCTAATCTTTCTTTCTCATAACAGATCCTCATTTATTAGAAGACAGCTACCAATTTTCCTTAAATGGGGCTGGAGCAGTTGCTCAGCAGTTATGGCACTTGCCCAGCAATGCTAGGACCTGGGGTTCGAACCCAAGCACCGCATACACAACTAAGTGTTGGAGCAATGAAAACCAGATGAAAATCTAAATAAAGTGACTCTCTCTCTCTCTCTCTGTCCTTCTTTCTTTAAAAAAATTTTTTTAAGTTTCCTTAAATGGATTTCCCTTCTTCAGGCAAAATATGCTGATTCCTTCAGTCATATTTCATTGAACACTATCATGACCCCTCAAAAGCTTTAGCATCTTCCCTAAATGTGTGCTTAAATAAAGCACCATCCCTCGTGGCCTGGCAAACACACGATGGGTGGGGTCTGAGCCCCACACTTCCAGTGAGAGAATCCCAGAGTATATCAGCACTTTTTGCTGTCACATTAAATATTAGAGTTTATTCTGCTTATCATAAAGTGAAACTCTTAAATTTCTTGTTCTGCTAGGAAGCAATGTGTTGACGGGCTCTTTTCCTTGTTGCTGTGTTTTGTTGGGGTTTTCATCTGAGCGGATGATTTTCTATTTGTCCCTTTCATCCATACCTCCCTGCTTCACATGCTTTGCAGAATTTCTCAAATGTGTTAAAGTATTAAAAGTAGGATTAGACAAAATAATACTGTTAGCTATGCTTGCTAAGTGACTACAAGTTGAGACACTATTTGTAGGGCTAGTTTTAAAATATCAACTTCACTCATAAAATTAAAGAAAGAAGGGAACGAAATCCATCTGTACTTCAGTAGGTCAAACTCCATTTCCTTTTACACACTTTGAGATTTTTCAAGTTAAAAATTACAGAATGTATTAAAAGTATTACCCGGGTCAGTCAGCATGGGGAGTGAAGTCAGCAGGAACAATAGGAGCATTCAAACAGAGGCTGCCTGAGGAGGCACATGACACAGCCTCAAAGCCACTGCTAATGCTGAGGTAACTAGTGCGCCAGCTGGGTCAACTATTTAAAAAGATCGTATGTGACCAACTTAAACAGTCATGTACGTTGTGTTTGCCTCATCTCTGAGCTGAATTTTCCACTTTTAAAGCCAAGTACATTTTGTGTTTAAACATAAATATAACGTGATCACAAAATGTCCATTCGTTTCTATGTTCACGATTTAGGACGGCTTCAGTACATTGAAAATGTCTACTTGTGTATACCAAATCCAGTGATTTCTTGCCCTACTATATCAATTTTATGATTTGAATCACATCCCAGGTTCTGTTGGAAAATCCAGTTGTAAACCAAACGAGAATTAATCAGTCTATTGATTTAACAGAAATTTCAGTCAAATCCCTGGAATTTCATTTATATTAAAGGGAAATAGAAAAGAGTAATAGAAAAAGAAAGCTCGGGAGTCAAATGGAGCTGATTTGAATCCTAACTCTGCATTTTAATCATTAGGTTTGTGATTTTGATTATTACTAAACCACTGAGCTTCAGGGTTTCCTTGTGTGTACAGAGGCCCATAATACATGGCTATGGTAAAGATTTAACTTTGTGCTGAAAGACAGGAAGGGAAAGGAAATTAAGTTTTTAACCTTGATAGATAATGTTTTGCAGAACAAGTGAAAGAAGAAGAATTATAATTACTCTGGTGAAAACTAGAGCCTCACTTTCTTAAATGAATATTGACAAATTTCTACATTTAGAGTACAATTTGACTTGTGATACAAACTACAAAAGATAAATATATGTGCATGCACACACCCACTGCAATTCTGCAGTATGATTATACTATGTACTTAATGAGACAAAACTGTATCCTGGTCTCTCCTCGTGCTGCTTCTTCCCAGTGGTTTTTAAAGAGGTTAATCAGCCTCAGCTGATTAATGGAATTATGGCATCTTCCACATCTGTGGCTCTTTGTATTCTCAGTACAGTTCTGTCCGTGATTCAGCACACCATTTATGTCATTTGGGGTTGATGATGCTGTTGGTTAAATGATTCAATTATACAAATATAGTTGTTATAGTCAGATCTGAGACAGTACTACCTTACAACCAAGTGGATTATTAAATCATCTCATTTCTGAAAAATATAGTTAGTCAAATTTTTGAAGCTAAAATCAATGCTACAGTGAAAAAGATGTAAGCATCTGGAAATTTCCCATTGCATCTTCATTGTCAAGAAGAAAATCGAATCTTAAATGCACATACTATATGCCAAGTGTTTTCCAAGTCTAAAAGTGGGCTACATCTAATGTGGAATTGGGACAAATAGGGAGTGGAAATGATATTTAATTAATTGCAGCTTATGGTTGGCTGAGACTAAAAAAAAAGCAAAATGGGTGAAGTTTGACAGTAGTATTCTTTTTTGTTAACTCCTTTCCTGCCCTTTTGCTGTCATCATTTGCCCTCTAATCCAGCATCCTCCTTCTGCTTTAACAGTGCTAGAAGCATACCATAATTCTTTAAGATTTTTCCTTTCTGAATGCATTTCTTTTCAAAGCAGACCCACAAGCAAAGAAATTACTTCACTCAAAAAAATTATTTCAGCATCTAGAGTATCTCAACCTGGGTCTTTTAGGAAGTAGAGACTGAGACATGGATTAATAGGTTTTCACTTTATCTGAGAGGTACAAGCCCAAGGCCTTGAGAATAAGGAAAAACTAAAATGAAGCAAACAAAGGTGCAAAACAATAAAATATGCATACCTGTCATGCTGGGCACAGCTCCAAAGTGAGGCGCAAAGTGACATAGAAATGTGCTCAGCTGACCTGTTCATGCATAGACCATAAATATGGTTCAAAAAAGAACTTTATCTTGAAGAAAGATATAAAAAGAAAGCAGGAGGAATGTACTAGACCCAATTACTTTCATCTAGAATTTCCCTTTAAACAAAATCCATTCCACTAGATGCTAGCTCTCTTAATTCTGGCTCTTTGGCAAAAGGCCATGACGACTCTTGCCTTGGGATGTGGCACTTTATCCAAGGCCCAAATGGGCGTGGGTGGAGAGCTGACCAAGAGGCAATGGAGGCAATTGAAGCCACGTTATTTGCATCCCAATACAATGTGGAATTGGACTTCAGGACACCTCCTGGGGAACAATATTCCAGGACAAAGAGTGATTTTCCAGGTTCTCTCAAGTCATGTTACCTGGAGGGCTTCCTATTCTATCATACTAAAGGACGGCCTTCTGAATTCTCAGCAGATCCTAGGGTAGAAGAGAGAAAAAACATAATTTGTCCTTACAAAATAGTTTTACGTTCGTTCAAAGTCAGGACAGCAAAATCTGAACTCGATTTTCCAATACGAAACTCTATCCCAAAAGGAAGAAACAATATCTTGATGTTTAAAAAAGACTAAAAATGATAGGTGTTTTTCAGCTTATAAAATTACAATCTTATAGTTTTAAATCCCAGAGAAGAAAGCAATTTAACCATCTGTTACATACAAACTAACTCATGTATCTGAAAACTGTCAACACTGCAATAATGTGCTTACCAGGAAATAGACCTCATTTTTTGTTCTACCATTACCATTATTAAATGCAATACAAGAATGACTAAAATGAATGGGAACCTCATAATAACCTAGAGTTAATTTCTTGGAAATCATCAGTTATCAGAACTTGACTTCAATTCCTATTTCTTCATGATAAGACTAGACAACTCAGACATTGTAACACTTTAAATAAAAAATTTTGAGCTCACTGAATCTCCATAATAGTTCAAAGAGAGGAGGCAAAGGAACCAAGAAAAGAGGACAATTTGTTTTTAAGGTGGATTATCCATGTGCAATGTTAGAAGGAATTGTGGAGTTGGCTTCTGAATCCTGTGATAACACGGTCTCTGACCCATGAGGAAACAGTCATCAAATTTTAATAACAGTAAAGAAAGGAAGCCAGGGTTTCAGGAATGGTTGCTTACCCAACCTGAAAATGCCCCAGAATTTGTGCCCTGTAATTGAATTAGAGTAAACCAACCCAACTTAACATTACTCCAATATCATCTTTATCAATAAAATTATTTTCAAAGAAAGCAAGAAAGATTAGACAGAATTTTTTAAATATCAAGTGTATAGAACATAAATTCTATTGGAATCCCAAAAGAAACAATATGTTCAACTGGAGAAATCATAAAGAAACGGTCCATCAAGAAGAAGGGAACTAAACCGAACCAAAAGCAATGACATTGAAATTATCTAGGTATGTTTGAGAGACAATGAGCAAAGCTGTCCCAACCAGTGTGAAGAATTACACAAAGAAGAATTAAGAAGAGCCTTCTTGATGTGTATGGTGTGACTGTGAAATAATTTGATCGACTTTCTTGTGTGACCTACAAAAATAAGATTCATTAAAAAAAAAAAATCACAGCACATGTTCCCTGTTGAAGTTTTGTAATGCCTGCTCACCACCTCCTGAAAGACAGCCTCCCAATTAAGAATCTGCCTCGGCTAAAAAACTGCTCAATAAGTACTTAATAGTGGTGACTGCTGATGGGTAGAAACAAGTGAGAAAGAACAGACGCATATCTTTTGTTAGGCTTCTGCAAAGGTAAACCGGAAATGAAACTAATTATTCCGTGTGTAATCTCATCTCACATTTAGAACAAACTTAGAATCACTCCTCTTACTCCATTGCAGGATGCTTATCATTTGTCTAAATAAATGAGTCAAGATTTTTCTCAGAAGTTTCCTATCACCAGGTGACAATGTTAGAAATAAGTGTCTTCTGATATAAAAATATTTGAAATTTTTGTCAGCATAACTTTCCAGTTATAATTGTACTATTTTCCCCGTTATGACAACATCCTGTTGATGATGATTATCCAAATGGATGGTAAAATATAAAATATACAGTATCTTCAAAGTAAAAGCTGAGGCTGGGGGGTGCAATCGGTACTCTATTCCAAGATGAGGACCAAAAGAAGAAACAATCAAGCGATTTCTTTTGCAAAACTCTTCACTATGGGCCTCCCAGGTCTCCAAGGGTGCTACCTCTTTGGTTCTTCCCAGAGAAGTCTACTATCAGTTTCATTGAAACTCTCTTGTCCAACTTCCAAAACATTCTCAAAGTACAACAACATCATGCTATTTTCCTAAAGACATAATCAACTTAAAAGTCATTTGGTTTACCTCCTGCCTCACCTAGGAATCCCCTCTTCACAACCCCCACAGCGCCATGAAAAACCCCAGCCTGCCCAGGCATGGGAAGCTCACTACATTCCAAGGCAGCTGATCCCATTGTTTTTAGAGCTCCAGTTGGGGAGAACTTCCTCCCAAATTAAAGTGAGAGCTGCTTGTCTTCCTGGAATTTTAGTTGATTAATCCAAGTTGCGCTCTCTGAATCATACAGAGAAAATCTTTGTTGAAAGAGCTTCTCAAATGTGAATAGTTGGCTCTCATTAACTGAAATTTTTCTTTTCCACCCATCACCCAATCTCCCTAGCCTCTCAGTTCTGTGTGTGTATATATGTATGCAGCGTGTGTGTGCACACGTGCATGTGCATGTGCGTGTGCATGTGTGTGTGTGTGTGTGTGTGTGTGTGTGTGTTTGGTTTCACCAGCTGTCATCAACCACTGGTCTTTAAAGACCACCAGTGATTTCCTTATAACCCACTCTCCAGCAGCCTCTTCTTGAGCCTCAGTGTCCTCCACATCCACAGAATTTAAAATGATTGACCTTCCAGAATTTCCATCTAAAACTGCCCCTCTCTTGGCTTCCTGACTTAGTCCTTTTTCACTCATCTGTGCCAGATTTTTCTGATTCCCACACCGTAAATACAAGTGCCACCAGTATTTCACTTCAGGCTTCTTTTTTCCAATTTTTAAAATTTTGGTAAAATAAATATAACATAAAATTTACTATCTTAACCATTTCTAACTATTCGGGTCAGTGCTATTGAGTATGTTCATATTGGAACCATAACTATCATCTATCTCTGGAATTATTTTCAATTTGTAAAATTAAAATTACACACATCAGGGGCTGGAGCGGTTGTTCGGAGGTTACAGCACTTGCCTGGCATGTGCAAGTACAAAGGTTCAAACCCCAGCACCCACGTACACAACTAAGTGTCAGAGCAATGAAAGGCATGTGAAAAAACAATTTTAAAAAACTGATTCTCTTTCTCACTGTACTTCTCTCTTTCAAAAAACAAACAAACAAACAAAAAAAGTACACATATCATACAGTCACTCCCCCAGGTCCCTCTCCCCATCCCTTGACCATACTCATATCACCTTCTCTCTCTGTGATTGTACCTCAGTCTTTTTTTACAATGCCATCCAAAATGCCCAGGACCTCAATAGTTAAGCAAATATTTACCGAGGATGTTTTGTGTGCCAGGCACTACCAGGCTCTGAAATTATAATAAATTGAGCAATTCATTCATAATTGTAGCACTACTTTCTAAACTGGTGATTGTCCAAACTGGTAGTAATTAGAATTTTCTATAGAGTCCTTTCTGGAAACAAAATTTTTATCTCAGAAAATTTCATATTTACAAAAAAAGCAAATATTATCATCTACCCAATGCCCATTTCAACTGCCTCTAATGTGTGCTATCAACTTCTTCACTGCGGTACATTTATCAAAAGAAATAATATTGGGGTATTATTATTTACTAAACTCAAGACTTCATTCTGATTTCAGCAGTTTTTCATTAATCTCCTTTTTCTGTGTCAAAGTCCTTAATCTTCTCTGGTCTTTGATAATTCCTTAGTCTTCCCTTGCTTTTCATGACCTCATTGATGCATTTGATTAATACTGTTTAGATATTTTATAGATTGTCCTTTTGGTTTGTTTGATGCCTTTATCATGCTTGGCCTAGGGTGATAGATTTTTTGACAGAATACCATAGTGATGAAGTTTTTCTCCTCATTACATAATAGGAGGGGATATATGACTTCATGACCTCGTTGGTGATATAAACTGTGATCACTTGCTTAAAGTAGCGTTTGCCAAATTTCTCCACTGTAACATTTCTATATATTCCCTCTCATAATTTACCATGTGTGGGAGTTTATGAAGAACATTTAATATAAGATATACACTGTTTGCAAAATTTTAAATCTAAAATAGAGTATTGTCAAGCATAGACAGTATGGTAGATCTCTACAATTTATCAATCATTCATAACTGAATCTTTATATCCTTTGACCAATATCTCATCACTTTCCATTCTCTTCAGCCTCTGAAAACCACCATTCTTATGTCTGCCTCTGTGAGTTTGACTATTTTAGGTTCCTCATATAAGTACAGTAATTCCCCTACTGGGATCAGGATCTCTAAGGGATATCTACACTCCAATGTTCATTACAGAATTTATTCATAAAAGCAAGATACAGAAACAAGGTAAAATGTTCATCATCATACATAGGGAAAAAGAAATGCACACACACAATGGAATATTATTCATCCTTTAAAAAGAAAGAAATCATGTCACTTACAATATTAATACTCTATTCTTTGAAAGCAGGACTCTACCTACAACCTACACTCAAAGGGGTCAAGGAACTGAGCTCCACCTCCTACAGGAAGGAGTATCTACATATAATATTTATAATTATACCATAAGGAAAATGTGTTTCTTTTCCTCAAAAATCATTTTGACATGTAGGTTCTTAGGGTCATGTTAAATAATACTTTAGTAGGTCTGGGGAGAGGCATGGTAACCTGTACTTGGAAAAGAGCCACATTTGGGTTCTGCTGCTCTAACTTGAAGACGATTTTCATAGTTCCAAAAGCTCATAGGACATTTGAATACCTCATAAGCAGTTCATTTCCTCACAATGAAGAGGTTCTTTTTCTAATATGATATCATAACATCTTTTCCCCAATCATATCGACAGTCTTGGAGACCTCCTTAATTCTTCTTTCCCCTTCCTTACTGACACTTGAGTTGTTATGTTTTACAATTCTTGATTTGAACTCTTTGTTGAATTTATTCCTTTCAATTCAGAAGTGCCAGTTTCAGTAACACACCAAGACCAATCTTAAACCACTGCCCTCTTGAAAATACACGTTGTCACTATTATTTCATTCCTAGGAAGGCCCTCTGACATATGCAAGGGACAAAACTGTCCTTGGTGTTGTAGAATGGAGCTTACATAGAATATGGTGTAGTTTTTTTTTTTGAGGAAAAGAATCAAGTGACTTCTGTTCGGGTTTCCTCTGAGTGTTTGTGGTCATGAGTCAACTGTTATTAAAAATTTAATCATTAGTTGTTTAAAACATTTTTATTTTTGTCATTAAAATATTGGTATATTTGATAGGCTCTATTGCTACTAAGATGGACCTGGAGCTACCTCCTGATCATGACTCCTCCCCAACCTTAGACAGCTTAGCAGGGCATGGTTAGGGGATTGGGAAAAAGAACCATGAAGCAGTCTGGTCATCTGGACCTTAGGCAAAAGATGGGGTCAACTTTCCTCTACATTGTAAGGATTAAGGCCAAAGGCAGTCTGGATATTCTATAGTATTTGAACAAATTTCTCAGGCAAGAAATCATAGAATATTTCAAGATAAAGTCTTAATTTATCGTGAAAAGTGTGAATTTATCTAAATCACCAAATCCCCTGGCTCCAGTTCCCAGGAAATGCCAGAGATGATTCTGACTGCATTAAGAATTTAGGTTCCTGACTAATGTCTTCATTTTGGGAACCTTATCCATTCAGTATTTCTCTTGGTGCCACAAAAGGGTGACTCTTTGTTCTGGGCATTTGGGTTTCCTCGCTTTCTGCTACACCAAAATACTATTAATTTTTCCACCTTCTAATCTTTCTCCCATGTTTTCTTCCACTACTAACATGGAAGATTTAGCTCAAGTCAGTACTTTGTTAGTGAATTTCCCAATCAAGCAGCCCTTAATAAATTTTCCTTCTATGAGATCATATTTAATTTGTGCTATGCAATTTAAACTTTGCTAAGCATTGAACCATTCCACAATGTTTGTTTTGAGATGAACATTTTCAACCAATGCATTACAAGCTCTTTATTTTTAGAAAAACAATGGTTTGTGATTAGACTATTCTGATTAATTCATTACTTTTTAAGTGTCTTATATATACTTTAAAATAGTATGAAGTACATTTTAAAACAAAGAAATTTTAACTAACAAAAATGTTTAAATTTTTTTCCACTATTACATGTTTTAGAAAGAGCAGTAATAATTTCTATCAGGCCAACTGGTACCATGCCATGGGCAAGAAAATTCCACTTTTGGATTAAAGTTTTCCTGATGCTGATATGCAACACCTAAATTTCATAAAGACATGTTATTCTAGTGGGTCTATTGGGAAAACCAAGTTCAGCTGCCATCTTGGCAAGGAACTGTCTAACAAAAATAAGCCATTGTTACTATTCTTAAAACATAAAAGATTGAACATGAAAAGTTGTGGAAGAAGGTTTGGATTTTTAATTTTTGGTTATTGAAGCTAGGAAACTGTGTGTGTGTGTGTGTGTGTGTGTGTGTGTGTGTGTGTGTGTGTACATGCTATAAAGTTTACATCAAGCTCTTTGCAGCACACTATGAGAAGCTATTGGTCTAGGAGGACTTCCTGTACTATCCCCACTCAGATTTATTTGTTCAACAAATATTTACTGAGTATCTGTTATATGCAGGCATTGCTCTGGGCACTGAGATAGAACTAAACAGAACAGACAACATCCCTTGCCATGATGGAACCAACATTCTAACAGAAGTGTTCAAAGCAATTCTGAAAATATGGTCATGGGAAGCAGATTCCTGCTATTTTATCTTTGCTTGCCTCCAGCAGTGAATATTTTTCTGTGATCAAAGTACAATTTCTAACACTCCAATTGGCTTAATGAACACAGCATTTCTATTTTTCATTTTAGATCATACCTATGAAATAATTTATACATTATCTGCATATTTACAAATTCAAGAATAGTAATATTCAACTAAATACTTACTTGCCAATTATTGCACTAATCTTTTCCTGCATTTTATCCTCAAGACAATCCTGAGTCTCTAGATGATATTTACCATTATTATTACTCAATGATAAGAGAATGAGGCATAGAAAGTTTAAGAAACTGTCCCAATGTTACAAGTCAATCATGTGGAACAATTTAATATTTATGTATGGTTATCTACTCTTAAAATTTTGAAAAATTATTTTTGTCCCCAAAAATGTCCAAAATGATTTATTTTCCATTTTTTTCTATTTTGACATTGCTTCATCATCTATTCTTCCAAAATGTCAGTTTCATTTCTTTTTAATTGAGGCAATTATTTATATCATTAAAATAAATGAGACAACCCCACTTTGATGAAATTACCTCAAATATTAAAGTCACCTTTTAGATATTTCATTTTACTCTGCCACTACAGTGTGACTTTTGTCTTCAATATCAATGTCAGGCAAGTAGTATAAAAAACTCTTTGTTGCATAAAATTAGGATCAAAATTGGCAGGTGAAGAAGAATCTATGAAGGTATTTATTTTTAGAGAGTAAATATACATTTTACTTCTGCAGCTTTATTTTTCATATTCATTTCTTTTTAACAAAACCAGTTAAAATGTGCATCTTTTGAGAATTTTTATCTATTGTCTACTTCATAACAAGTATAAACAGGAATTTGAGAAATAAAGATAACAGTAAATTTTTCCATTAATTAGTAGATTCAGATTATGCAGATTATGTTCAGGAAATGCCCACAATCAAAATAGCAAAAAAAAAAAAATTTAGAAGTATTGATCCCAGGTAGTGATTTCTTCTGTGCTTTCCTATCTTTCACTACAATAATTCTTGCTTATCTAAATCTTCCTTTGTGCCGGGCAAATTTTTCTTTTTTAAGAGAGAGAGAGAGGGAGAGAGAGTAAGAGAGAGAGAAAGAATCAACTTTATTTTTTCCATCTGGCCTTTGTTTCTCCAACACTTAGTTGTATATGTGAT
>PVKS010008548.1:0-27418 GCA_004027875.1 Aplodontia rufa | reverse complement strand
CTCCAACACTTAGTTGTATATGTGATGCTGGGGTTTGAACCCAGCCAGACAAGTGCTCTAATTGCTGAGTCACTGCTCCAGCCCTCCAGGCACATTTGAAGTGCTTTATACAGTAATACATTTAATCTACATATTAGCTTTGGCTTTATTACTGTCAGCTTTTATACATGAAGGAACTGAAGCCTAGAAGGTTTAAGAGACTCGCCCAAGGTTTCAGAGCTAACAGGCCTCAGAACTGGCACTCCTCAGAGGTCTGGCTCAGAGTCTACCTCTTGATTCTCACGCTACCCTGCCTCAGGTTAGGCTCCTTTTACCCATTTTTAGCAATAGGAACATGGGTCCAACTCAGAAGAATATAAAGTAATGTCACCCCCCCCATCTGCCTACAGGAGCATCCCACAGGTGTCATGATGCTGAAGCAAGCCAGGGAAGGTGCAGTAGTCACCATACAAGTTAAGGTTTGCTTAAGAATAGGGTCAGAGTACACTTCCCAGAGTTACACTAGTCAGAATGAAACAAAACACCTGGTCTGATCAATACCAAATTAAAATTATCAACAGGGTGGCTCAGGTCATGGTCATGAGAAGGTAGTATTTCTTGGGTAGAATGAAGAGCCCAGGGGTCCAAATATATGCGAGAACCAGAGCCAGGCAGGCACCAGATGTATGGTTGAGAGCAGGGAAGAAATGGGTATTGGATCCAGCTAGGAAGAACTTAAATGGTTGTCAAATAAGTCGAGAGAATTGGCCCCCAGTGTTGGGTTTTCCATTTAAATGCAAAGTAACATCCCTGAGTTTTAGTGTCCAATCTCTCCCTATCTACTATGTTCAGCAATGAATATTTATCTATTTGACCCAGGTACACACCTCACACTTAAAGTTTGTATTCATCAAGCCAGGACCTTGTGCTAGTTACATAACCCCATGTGCTTCATATCTGCCTCTATAAATGAGAATAATAATGATATTTGGCTCCTGTGGGCATCCTCATTCACCTAACACAGGAACTAGATACCATTATTATGTGAACGAAATTTTGTTATTAACCTTTTAGAATTGCTCCTGGCCCACACACTTCATAACTGGTGGTGTTATTTTTGTTGTGAAGATCAAATGAGATAATGGGTAGAAAAGTGCTTTATTTCAATAATAAATGTTGCCCCAAATGCAAATATAAACGTGTTGGGATTCTATAGTTAAAAGACCAGTAGATATCTAAGTTCATAGCAGCATCCTTTGTCAGTCTCCTTAGAAGATGAGAGAGCTCAATTGCCAGAAACCCAGGTGACAGTTCAATAGCAAGGTAGTCACAAAGTCCAAATCTCTTAACAGTGCTTCATTCAGCTCTGATGACGTTTTCCTGGACTTACTACTAAGTTTTCTGCACTAGTAGGTAAAGGCAGATGGTCCTTTCCAATTCTAGAAAGGCCTGGACCACACAGCTCACTCCAAGGAGGAGAGAACAAAGATCAGTGTGTCATGTGCTTAAATCTAAACTTCAGGAAACAGACAATTGATGGATACGAGAACTTCATATAGAATGTAAAATAAGTTAGGAAATCAATGCTAACAAGTTGGACATCAATCAACCTCCAAAGTGCATCTAGCTCAACTTCTGCAGGACCCTCTAAAAGTTCTTTTTCTATTAAATATTAAATAGAATACTATAAATATAACAACTTGATTACTCACTACTAGTGAAAATTATGTGTCTAAAATTTCTGATCAAACAAGAGAGAAAAATCACCTCACACCTCACAGAATTCAAAGAACATTTTTAACCATTGAAAGGTACCCAAGTCCACTATCCTTCCTTTCCTTACTTAAATGCTTATTTTGTCTTATTTATTTTAATGAATTAGTTAATTATTGGTGCTGGGAACTGAGCTTATACTCACAACATCCCAAGTAATTCTTTTAAAAGTCTGTTTGACCAATGAAGTATGTCCTTCACCAAACATATGAGAAATATGTAGCATTATGAATATTTAATATGGAATATAAGAAAAGGAAGAAATAATCTTACTTCTTGCAAAACAGAAGTCCATTTGTGAATGGATCACTAGCATTGCTAGCGGCAATGCCCTGTAACAAGAGAAGAAGAAACAAGTCCTTCTGCAACATCTGTAAACCATGAGCCCATGTTTGGGCAACTCAAAATAGAAAGGTTTTATTTGTTGATGTATTAATGGATGGCACATTCACCAGCAGCCACTTACATTTATTCATTCACCTAACTGATGTTTTAAGTTCCTACTATCTGCCAGGCACTCTTTATAAACAAGTCTATACAAATGAATGAATGTATACTTTTTTTGCAAAGAGAGAAATGTATTAAAAATTCTTTCTGTTTTATACCTAACTTAGCACTTTGAAACAAGAAGGCTGAATATGAACATTGTTTTACTTTCCATTCCCTTTTGTAGATAATGGCTCTAGCCTACAGGTCTGTAAATAATATACCATATATCTTCAGGAAAAAAAATGTCAAGAATGAAAGAAAGTATTTCATGGTTACTTGACTTTGCTGATAATGAAAGTAGGCAATTGCTAAATTGATGTGAATGAAGATTAAATACCCCATCTCTCTTCAACCATCCAAAACAATCTCTCTTCTTCCTTTGCATTCTCACAATTAGAGACTCATTTGAGTTACACAGAGATTTGGTTTTTGTTTTTTTTTTGATGATTCAAATATGCCCGTGTATGTTAATAGTCATTAGTAGTAAAAACACCACCAATTTTAATCAGATTGTTTTTCTCTTAAATTTGACTTGGAAGTATTCCTGACCAACTGGTCTATGTATTTTTTTGTAGTTTCAGCATCACCTGAGGTCACAGGTGAAGATGTACTAATTGTACATGATAGCACAGGGTAAGGTTGAGAATACAAAGCTTGAAATCATATAGACCATAATTTGAGTCCCAGCAATACTGTATATTTCAGGGAGTATTGGTTTCTCAGAGTGTTAGTTTCCAAGTTTATAAAGCCGGATCATTAGTAATAGTATCTACCTTCTGGAGATGCAATGAGGGTTAGAGAAAATTTGACATTTTTGTACCCAGCTCCCTGAGAGAGCATTAATTCTGAATGTCCTAACACATTCTTTATATCTAATGATTCAACTTCTTCCCTGTACATTCAGACTAATATTAATTATGCATCCTTTTTGGTACAACTAAGAGTCACTCAACATGGGTCTATGGTTTAAAACTCTTGTGGAACCTAGGTTGAGAAAGCCTTAAAGGATGGACACCTAGTGTTTGGCAAACATCAAAAGCATGATTGCTATTATTACACACAGGGTTTAGCTGTGGGGACAGAACAAAAGAATGAGGAAATCAACTCACCATGTCATGGTTAAATCACTGCATAACGTTAGCAGCTTTTCAACTTGGTTGTGCATTAAGTTCTCCACATAAACATGGAAAGCTGCTCATCTAAAGGATGTTGGGGACCACTTCATTTGAAGCATTCTGCACTTGTCTACATATGTAGTAATTTAAGAATAATTTTAACTTGTACAGACGAATGGAGGTATTTAATACTTGCAGGATCTGACAGTGTCTGACTTGAAAATCTTAGAGGTATAAATCAAAACCTATACTCCACAAAAAAAGGCTCTTGCCTTTTGTTCCCAGTGTTAGCTTTTTATCTTTGTGACCAAACTACTTGACATGAACAACTTAAAGAAGGAAAAGTTTATTTTGCTCATGAATATTTTGGCTGACTCCATTGCTTTGGGCCTGAGGTGAGGCAGAACTTCATGGAAGAAGAGTGTGGAAGAGGAAAGCTTCTCCACTCATGGCAGCCAGAAAGCAGCAAGAGACAGAGAGGACAGGGGCAGAGACAAAATAAACATTTCCAGGGCAAATCCCAATGACCTTTCCTCCAACTAGATCCCTCCTTCTAGTAATCCATTAAAATCAATAATCTATCAGATGAATTAATCCACTGATGAGGTGAGATCCCTCATAGTCTGATCATTTCCACCCCACACCTCTGGACATCACAGCACAGGGGATCAAGACTTGAGCCCTGCGGGGACATTGCAGGTCCAAACCATAATTCAGGAATAAATACCCTGATTTAAAAGGTATGTCTTTATGCAAGTATATTCAAGAAAGGGGGGAGGGAAAGCCTTTGCTCATAACAGATAATAAATATCTATTGAATGAAAGATAAAAGATGCACTAGAAATATTATCTCACTTCCACCCTCCAAAGCCCTTGCAGATAAGGAGAAACCCATTGCTATGAAGATATAGTAATAAAACCAGACACGTTTTCTGCTTACTTTAATGTTTACTATAAACTTTAATAAAAGATTGTTATATTTAGTTCTATTCTTTAAGTACCCTTTGAATTCAAAGTCCCTTGTGAACTGATCTGGGAAGGTAATCCCAATCATTGTTTAAACAGAATGTTTTGTGATAATTTGTTATTCAGATTAACCAACATTAGCACTAGCTTTAAAAATACAATTCACTGGAAAGTCAGAAACTGCCCTCACTGAAGCTGACAAAATGTAAGAGTTACTGGAACTGGCTGGGATTTTCATGGCATGTCTTTAAAAAGCAAGCAAATGCAAATATGGCTCAGAATGAAGTCACTACAGGGTGTTCCCTTCATTTGGCAAGGAAGATGTTATGGATTGGCATCTTCGTCATTTAAAGAATCAAATTAAGACTATATCCCATCACCCGTAATGCTCAGAAATGAAAACGATCTTAATGGGGTTATTTCTCAGACACTACATAACAAAGCTGACTACATTTTCTAAATTCTATTTTCTGGCAGCCTGTTGCTTATCTTTCCAGTAAAGCATTCTCAGTATCATCGTGAATGTTTACTAAGTGCTTTCCCCTTATTTATCTCCCACTTTCTTCTCTGCTATTTCAAATCCTACCCAAGCTTCCATTACAAACTCAGGCCCCCGTGCAGCCTCTCCCCACTACTCCACCCCTCATTATTGAGCTTTCCCGTCTTTGGTTTCATAAATTCTTCTGTAATTGTTTCATATTGGCAGTCTCGCACTCCCAAGTGGTTTTTTTTTTTTTTTTTTTTTTTTTTGGTGGGGGTGAGAGGGGCAAGAATCCTGGCTTAGTTAGGATTCTCTCAAGCCCTCTTCTCAGCCACATCCTTTCGCATCATGCTGAATACAGCAGAAACGGAGTGAGGACATGGACTGGTGGACAGTGCAGACAAGGTAGAGGAGAATGCCAGCTATAGCTGAGGGATGCTGGCGAAAGGCCTGAATCTCAGCTGCATCGCTCTTCTTAATGCTCCGTGTTAATACCGAATGCTCCCTCTGCAGAATTTGTTAAATCCATCCTTCTTCTCTATCTTTGAACCTACATATGATCTACTTCCAACCAAGTTCATGACACTCTTTTAGCTACCTTCCTCACACCAAGGACACAGCAAAATGAAAACTTCCATTTAGATTCCATCTCTTTTTCCTTTATAAGAAAAAAACACCACCCCTGTTTTCTTAAGATGTGGTGCCCCTTTCTAGGGTTGAAGGTAGAAGTGATATTATAATACTGTCTAGGGAGACTTCGTCTCAATGCCCTGTACCAGACACCCATACTCTCCAGTTAAGACTAGAAAATATCACCACCTTCCTTTTCTTTTCTGTACCCAAAATAACCACAATGCAAGAGGGTAGCTTTGAGATGGTGGACTTTTCCCCTCTAAATGACTTCCAGGTCCCTTTCCACCCAGGAGGCAAGGAAATCCTTGCTTCCAGCCCTTTGAAGTTCCAGCTCTCCCACCTAAGCACTAACTTCCAAAGTAGCAGGGATGGCTCCAGAAGGTTCCAGGCATCCTGCTCCTTCCACCTGCCCTCTGCCCTCACCCAGGTGATTCACCTACAGTGGTCTTTAAAGTTAACACCCAAGTATGACCTTCAGACTGAAGAAAAGTTTTCCCTCCCGAAATTTCTCCTGAAAAAAAAAAAAAAGGAAATACCAGATTCCAAGTGAAATGTTTGTTTTTCATCAAAGATTCTCTCAATAAAATATATCATTTCCCTTTCCCTTGCTTCCCTGTGAGCAACAGGAGAGTCAGGTCTCAGAGGCTGTCCTTCTTTCCCAGCTCCTTCCAGCTGCCCCAGCAGAAATGAGGTATAATTCACTCTTAGATCATCACACACACACACACACACACACACACACACACACACACACACACACACACACAGAGGCGGGAGTGGGGAGGAGAGACAGACAGACACATTGCTCCACACTCCCTGCCAGCATCTTGTCAACGAGTTCCCTTCTATCTCCTGCGGGTACCTTTCTGGGTCCTTAGTGAGTTTGCCTCCCAGTGCTCGGAACTTGGCGGGCACAGCGCCCTCAGAGCCCCAGATCGCCCCGCAGGGCTCCGTCTGACCCTCTATTCTGTGCACACGGCTCCCGTGGGAGACCTGAGCTCAGCTCCAGCAGCGGGGCCCGCAGGATCCCTTCCGCCCTGGGGCCTCCCTACACGCCTAGGGACAGCCTCCAGCAGGTGCAGCCGCAAGTACCCAACTGCCTGATCCTCAGCTTCTTCCTCTCCCTCATCAAAGTTCCGCGCCTGCCAGCCCAAGAGCGCCCTCGTGTCCTGATGCCGGTGCGATTCAGGGTTCGCCCTCCCCGCGACTTCAGCCCCGGCTTTTCCTCCTGGTCTCCAGTGCCACTTACCCAGGGCAAGGGCCAAGAGCAGTGGCAGGGAGCTGGCGCCGCTGCCCGGGGCGGCCCGGTCCATCAACCCCGCTCTGCGGGGCCGGGCAGCCCCTAGACGAGTCTCCCTCCTCCTTCTTCGCCCCCTTCCCGGGCCCCGGGCGCCCGACAGGGTGCTTGGAAACTAATCCCGGAGCCAGGAGGAAACGAAACTACTCTGGCTGGCACCCTGGCTACAGGGCAGGGAAACACCCGGGGAGGGCGGCAGGCTCTGTGAGTGTCGGGGAGAGGACGGAGCCTCTTATTTATCCTCACTCCTCCTGCACACACCCCACCAAAGAGGCGCACAACTTGGTGGTGGCAGCGTCCACGATGCTCCCACCCAAATTGCCCCACACCCATACCCACACCCAAGGGCACGAGAGGGCGGCCCTCGGGCCTGCTCACCCACTCCCCCTGCTGGGTCGCACCTGACTGTTCTTTTCCCTCTCCCTGGGGGAGTAAACAAGGTAGGTAGGCAGCTGAGCGAGACCTCGTGGAGAGAGGTAAGGCGCTGACTGGCCTGCTGCAGCCCTCAACCCTGGAAAGCCTCTGCCTGAGACACACAAGGGCTGTGGATCTCGAACCTAGTGTCCTGTTGAGAGGAGCGCCAACACTCACCCAGAACAACCTCGGGCATTTGACAACTCACAAGCCTCTCTGTTACATGTGCAAGCAATTTCAAGACTCACTATTGTCTTTCAAAGTCTTAAACTAGTGTTTTAATTTTCAGTGTGCATTGTCTTCTAATAATTTATTGGAATTTTGGCTTACCAGAATCCTCTTTAGAAGTTTCATTTGTATTTTATTTATGCATTTGCTCATTTGTTCACATCATTTGCATTTATTTATTTAATTTATTTATTCTATTATCCTCTTACTTATTGTTGAATCTAAAAATAAAGACAACAAGTTTTTGCTTCTGGGTTTCCAAGCCCTATTCCTAAGTTGTTACACCTACTTGTTATAAAGGAAAGAAGGACTCTGGTTATTTTGCACCAAAAAGTAATTTTTGGAACACAGAGACATATAGCTTTCCAGGAAAGAAAGGAACATCCAATTGTCCTTCTTTTATTATTAAGATATTTGCCTTTAAAAATAACCAAAGGGTCCTGGTGTTTCTGTGCTGTGTTCTGTGTCCCCCTTGCAAGAGCAATAGGTACAACCATACCCAATCACTTCAGAAATTGTACTTTTATTGCATCTAAACATCTGAGTAACATTATTTGTTTATGAAATGCAAGGTATCTGCCACTTTCTCCCCAACCCATTGTTTAAGCAAAAGATTATATAAGTTCCCTCCGTAAGTGACATTTTGTTTCAAAACCAATTCAAATTATTTTAGTGCCTTAGGCAACCAATGTATCAGAGGAATAAAAACCAGCTCTTAATTTTCCAAATTCTATTCTGGCCCTACATGATAGCTCATAAAGTATCGGGAGAGAGGCATGGGCTTTGAAGAAACCAAACGATGGGGGATTGAAGGTCACTGTGTTCCAGATAAAAAAAGATAGAAGCATAGGAAGCCAAGGGATTTTGGAATCATTCCTCTCTATTTCAACATATCCACCTTTCCTTTTTTCCTTTTTGATATTCTGTCTGTATCAGAACCCTATCGTAAGGCATCTACCACTCTGAAACTGTCCTGTTATATCTAACAGAATGCAACAGTTCACTTTCCTTTCTCATAAATACTAATAAAAAATAAAGTACACCCAAGCAAAAAGCACTGAATGTTTATTCTGTATTGTAAAGTGCCAGTACTTGATGTAAGCATTCATCATTCATGCCATTCAAATGGTAAATTAACTTTTTCAGTCCACTAGAGTATGAAATAGTGTAATTTAATATACTAAATAGGCCAGATAAATTAGTAACCTTCCCTAAGGGTTTTATTTACTGCCAGATAAAATTAAGCACTCCCAAGAATATGCCTTCTAAATTTCCTGGCCCCAGAGATCCAATCTCTTCAAGGTCAAGAAACTTTTTTCCCCCTCCTATCTTTCTTTCTCTTTCTTTTCTCACCTTCTCCCTCCTCCTTCCCTTTCTTCCTCTCTGCTTTTCTTTCCTTCCTTTTTCCCGTTCTTCGTTCCTTCTTTCCTTCTCCTCTTCTTCCCCCCTCCTTCATCTATTTCCTCTTCTCTTCCTCCTTCCCCACTCTTTCTTTTCACTTGCTTCTAAGTGAAGGTAAATCTTGAATCCAGACATTAACTTTCGAAAAGCTGAAGGTAAAATTTGCTCTTTCTGGGTCCATATTCATGTAAGAGAGATGTGTCTTAATGCTTTTGGTTGTAAACTGGACTTACAAAAAAGAATCACTCAAAGTTACGCCAGAATCACAAAGTAGAATTTGTGTGCATGGTATCCCCAAACTAGATATTGCTTGAATGGTATCTTTCCTGTGCCGGATTAGGCAGGTATAACCAGCCCTTCCAGTTCTGGTATGAGACTCAAGTAGATTCCTTCTGAGGGCCTCTAAGCATCAGCTTTTTTCTCTTCCCACACAGAACAGCCTCTAACAGGGAAATACCTCCCCCACCTCTTGATAGGACAAAATAAGTTCATAGTTATTTGTGGAGTATAACGTGTAAAAGAACACATATGGTCATGGAAAGAAAAATTTTGGAATGCATTCATTCTAGATTGACATATATTCTCCAACTTATGACCATAAGACAAAAGTTCAGTAGTATACAAAGATTTCCTACTAGGCATTAACATTAATTCAATAAGAGTTAGTGAATTAAAATGATGAGTTTTTTAAAAATATATTACAGATTATTACAAATCAATATTATAATATATATGTAGCACTTTAAAATAGTCTATTGAAGCTATTGAAATTACCACTCAACATCTATATTCACTTGATTCTAATTTTCCAGAGGAGAGTGGTTATCGAAGTTTTCTATCTCTCTTGCCCACTTTGTGGTACCTTCCTCTTCAGTATTTTTGGGATCCACTGTTTTATATGCATGCTTTAATATGCTTAACTTTCTTTCATTTTAAAATGTAAACTTAGTGTAGGTTAATATAATCTCAAATGTAATTATCTTGGTGATAATATGAATGAGAGTTTCAGTTCCATTATGATCCTTTTTCTTTTAACTATACTAATACAAAATTCAAAAAGAATCCTTTAATAAAAAAAAAACCCTAGGTTTTTGTGCTGGTCCAAGTTGTATGCTAATGAAGAAAGCACCTAAGCAACATAATTTTCATGCTGTAATATGTTAAGGCCCCAAACATCCCTCCCTAATGCTACAGTGGCTTCTTTCCCTCCTACCTGGACCTAGATTCCCAGCAGTGCAGACACTTTTCTGGGTGGGACAACATAGGTGGAATATTATGTAAAATTGATTCAGGAATCTTTTCAGTCTGTTCAAATTGGTTCTCTGTCAATGAATGGTGAATCACAAATTACTCACTTCTCTGAGCCTCGGTTTCCTCATCTATAAAATGTGATGGCAATGACTGGCACATTTTTATGACTGACAAGTATATACATCTCAAAGGCAAAAATCTGACATATTAGAAATCATTCAGTGAACTACTGTTGTTATATTATTAAAATTACAGGGTACATAGAGAAACCAAGATTAACTAGTTTCCTTACTAACCCTCTATTACTGATAGCTGAGAGGGAGAGAAAGAAATAGCACATAGTATGACTAAGTTGGAAAAGTAACATTGAGCTAAAACTCCATGAATTTGGGAACTATTTGTGCATCTTCATACTTCCTTCCACCTCTCTCACCTTCTCCTCTATTCCTTATATTCCTCCTTCTTTCTTCAGCTCTCTTTAGAGATACAGACAGCATATAACCCAGGATACAATAATTTGTTGACCAATGTCTTGGTCCATTTCCTGCTGCTGAATATCACAAATTGGATGATTTATAAAGAACGAAAGTTTATTTGGCTCAGGATTCTGAAAGCATCTGGTGATGGCCTTCTGTTCTATACTATAACATAGTAGACAGTGGGTGTAAAGTGACAAAACAGAGTAAATGTGTTAGCTCAGACCTATTTACCTCCTCTTATAAAGCCACAAGTGCCATCATGGTGGTCCTACCCTCATGACCTCATCTAGTCCAAATTACCTCCCGAAGGTCTCACCTCCAATTACCATTCACACATAAGTTTGGGAATTTATTTTCCAATACATGAACCTTTTTGTTGGACACATCCAAACCATAGAATTTTTGTCCTGGCCCCTAAAATTCATGTTGTTTTTACATGTAAAATACATTTATTCTTTCTCAATAGATCCACAGTCTTAACTCAGTACAGCACCAACTCAAAAACTCAAAGTCGAGAATCTCATCTAAACCAGATATGATACTAAAGGTACATTAGGGTTTGGATATGTGGTGTCCCCCAAAAAACTCATGTATGAGACAACACAAGAACGTTCAGAGGTGAAATGATTAGATTATTAAAGTTGAGATCTAACCCATGGATTAATCTGCTGATGGACTAACATGGTGGTAACTGTAGGCAAAAAGGGTGTGGCTGGAGGAGATAGATCACTGGAAGCATGCCTTTGGGGTATTTATTTTGTCCTTGGTGAGCAGATTTCTCTCTGCTTCCTGGTGCCATGTCCTGAACTGCTTTCCTCAGTCACGCACTTCCACCACGATGCTCTGCCTCACCCCAGGTCCGGAATGATGGAGTTAGCAATCTGTGAATTGAGACCTCTGAAACTGTAAGCCCATAATAAACATTTCTTCCTCTGTATGGTTTTCTGTCAGGTCTTTTGGTCACAGTGATGAAAATTCTGACTAAACAAGGCATGCATGCTCCAGCTATGAGCCAATGAAATTAACACAAATCAACTTCCAAAATGCAATGGTGGGACAGGCATTGGACAGATATTCCCATGCCAAAAGACAGAAAATAGGAGTAGCATACCTCAAGTACTTTCAAAACCCAACAGAGAAAACAACCTTAAATTTTAAAGTGGGAGAATAATGTCCTTTGACTCTACTTCCGGTATTCTGTGCAGATTTGTGCAGGGGTTGACCCCCAAGAATTCAGACAGTCTGGCATCAACTCTCTCAGATTGAAGCCTCATGTCTATGATTCTCCCAGACTGTATTTCATGTAGATAGCTCTACAGTTCTGGGCTCTCAAGGACAGTCCTGGTCCCATGGTTCCACTAGGCATTGCACTGGTAAGGGCTTTCTGTAATTGCTCCATACCTGAGAAAAGTGTCCGCCTATTACCCCAGACCATTTATGACATCCTCTGAAGTCCAGGTGGAGGAAAAAATGTCCCACTGTTCTTGCATTCTTTGAACCTGCAGAAATAACACCATGCAGATTCTGCCTTCCAGAACAGTGGGTGGGGCCTCACTACAGCCAAAGCAGCTGAGGAGCACTTAGTCAGAACTTGGGGAACGGAGACTTGGGACTGTCGTGCCCAGTGAACTCATGAAGGATCCCCCAAGCATAAGCTCTGAAACCATTCTACCCACTTAGTTTTTCGCAAACTGTAATGGGAGGAAAGGCCTTAAAGATCTCTGAAATGTCTTCTAAATCTATCTCCCATTCCTTTCTATCCATACTGATCCCCTTATTTCCGTACTAATCATCTTAGCAAATGGTTGCTTAACCGTACCCTTGATTCTCTCTCCTGAACATGTTGCTTTGTTCTCTACCACATAGCCAGGCTGAACATTTTACAAATCTTTCTGCTTCCTTTCCCTTTTAGTTTTTTAGTTATAAATTTTCCTTTCAGTCAAAGTAAGTTTTTTTGCCCTCTCATAAGACCATCAAAAATAACAGCAGACTGAATCCTGTGCTGCTTAGAAATTTGTTCTACCAGTTATTCTAGTACGTTGCTCTTAAGTTCAGAATGTCATAGAGCTCTACAGTATGGACACAATGCAGCCAAGTTCTTTACAACTTTATAACAGGGATGGTCTTTCATCAGTTTCCAACCTTGTTCCTCAGTACCATCTGAGACCTTTTCATAATGGCTCTTATCATCTGTATTTCGATGTTCTTGTCATGACCACTTCCGGTACCTCTGAAAAGTTTCAGACTCTCCCTCATCTTCCTCTCACTAGAATCACACTTAATTCTCTGTTCACAGTAATGCAGGCCTTTCCTAGCATTTGCTTCAAATTCTTCTAACTTCCATCTATTAGTTCCAAAGCCACTTCTACATTTTCAGATTTCCAAAGGTACAAAGAAATAAATTTATCTTGAAAGTCAAGACATTAATGTTCAATGACCTGACAATATAAACAGAACATAAATCCCCAAGATTTTACAAAATCATTCTCTATCCTTTCCCCCAACTTCTTAAAGAAGAAAACTACTAAAAGGAGAGAATAAGAAGTAGGAAGTAGCAAACAGGACAGATGAGTTGACTTGAGTTTGAAATAATTCCTTAAAAACAGCTTTCATAGAAGCTGAATGGCCTTCTAAACAATCAAGGGAGTGGTAAAAAGGCCTATCTACCTTTGAACCATGATCATTTCCCACCCTGCTCCTGCTGGCAATGTATTTGCCAGTAGCCTCAACCTACTTCAGTAGATGTCATAATTCCTCAAACAATCCAGTTCTGCCCTTAGTCTAGAAATCTTTGGAATTTAAGATTTTTCCTGGAATAATCCTTTGTATTCCTATAATGATACCTTTAAACCACTTTCTTGCTTCTCATATTTTCCTGAAATGTTCCTTTAGCCCTGTAATATATAAATGCCATCTGATTAGATATAATATATTTTAAATGCTAGAATTTATGTAAAATATAATATACCTGCAGAAATATCTGGCATTATTGTCTCTATATTCCAAGTGTATTAGAAGTTTTTTCTACTACTGTAAAAAATAGCAATTCCTTTTTAGTTTAATAATAATTAATCATATACATTTGTACCATTACTTCCCCATATATTAACCACTTGATTCTAAAATAGCTACCAACAGGAAACAAAAGCAAAGATTTTAAAAATTTCTTCGTTAATTTTCATAAGATAATGATGCATTTTATATTCTGTGACCATTCAGATAAAATCCTGCATTTAGGGCTCAAAATTATAAATTCCTTCATATCCACTAATCTGAGGCTTTTATCAGAGCAGGCTGGTGTCTCCAGTTGCATTGTTTCAGGGACAAAACAAGCTAGGCCCCATTACATATGCTCAAATGCCCTTTCCTGTTTTGTTAAAATTCTCACTCACTAAATTATTTTCTCCCTTGGTAAAGTTCCTAGAGATACATACTTTTCTCTGGTGGTAGATGGTACTTTATAAAGCAATGAAAAGTTGTTATCTAAGGTATCAAACTCATTAAAACATTAATATCCATTAGCATCTTAGTATAAATGAACTAGTTAAGAGGTAGACAGTCACTTAATGAAATAGGACAGGTAATTTCTGACTGCAGCATAAAGCATCACTAAAAATTTGATTGGGATGTTAGACTCAAAGCTGTATTAGTAGGGCAAATGTGATGAACAGGAAGGATCATAGAGGAGAATAAGACAGGAGCTAAGATGATTTTTGGTCACCCTCTACAGTAGTCAGCTTTCTATCCGTGTAACAAAATACATGAGAAAATAACTTAAAAAGATAGAAGGTTCGTTTTGTATGCTTCAGTCTATGATCGATTGGCTCCATTGCTTTAGGCTTGCGGCAAGCCAACATTTCACATTGGGAGTGTGTGGTAGAGTAAAATTACTCACACCAGGGTCAGGAAATAATAAAAAATAAAAATAAAAAGAGGAAGGGGCTGGAGTCTCACAATTTTCTGTACAGGCATGCCCTCAGTGACCTAAGGACCTCCTCCCTCTAGGCCTCACCTCTTAAAGATTCCAGCATCTCCCAGAATCACCACATTGGGGACCAAGCCTTTAACAGTTGGGCCTGTGTTTTACAAGACCCTTGTTTATGGTCCACTTTCACTCTAAATATAATCTTTCTTCCTGTCCTCCACTCTAGAATAAAGATCTGCAGAACTGAAAGAAATACAAGTCTATGTGACTTAATGCTGGTCTGAGGACCTGGATCAGAACTGAACTTCTGTCTATGTAGGTAAAATCCAACTAAGTCAAGTATTGTAAAGTCACTAATTTCAGTTACTAATTAACTTTTACAAAAACATTATTTCAATATTTTTCTCATTATAAGCCTGTAAGGTTGTATTTAGCTCATCTTAAGGATAAAAAGCTAAGGTTAAAGTAAATTAATTTACTTGAATACCAACACATAGAAAGTATCTGTTATAACCAGCGCTCATTCTCAAACTGAGTGACTTACAACACTAGACATTTCTAATGTAAGATCAGGCCTTTCTTTTGGGTGAATTATCTGTGGAGATAAAACACAAGTTTTAGGAAATCTAATACAAGCAATTGCATACATGCAATGAGTAATCTGCATTCAAGGAAGTGTTGATTTACATCCTGACTATGGAGTCTACTGGGCCCTGAATGCTCTTTTCTTCCTTACCTGCATCAGGATGCAGGAGCTCTAAATTGGTGCCCTGGCTTTTGATACTGCAGCCACAACAGAACACTGTTTAACCTTCTTAGGGCTATTAGATCAGCTTTACAGACTACAGCACATAGGACGGCAATCAGCAAAGCTAGGTTATAAATCCAGATGACTGAAATCCAGGGAACATGCTAGGATTGATCATAATAACTAATTCATTGGGAACCAAATTTTCTGAAAAAATTTTAAGAAAAATTTAGAATGCTTATTATACCTTCCAGATTCTAGATAAGTTCTCAAGAAAAAGGAATGTATTTAAATGCTTAAATGTAGAAATAAACAAAAGAACACTATGTCAACAAACTCCTGATCAATTGAATTGTTATAGCAAATAATTCATCATTTGATCACTGCACTCAGTAATTTTTCCTGGAGAATGTACAATGAGCCCAGCACAATGGAACTAATGGGGGCCATAGCAGCCCCCAGTGTCTTTCCTCTAGGCTGTGTTCTAATTCTGTCTTCTGGACCTTATCAGACAGATCTCAGAAGAAGTTAAGGAAGCCACACTCAAGGACAGGAGAGCCATTTCACCTAGATTAAAGGCAATATTGGCTTTGCCTGTCCACCTCTTTTACTCTGTGGTCCTGTGATACTTCAGAGTTCTCCAAACAAGCACACAGTAGTGGCCAGTTGTGGGTCTCTGAGGATCTCATTATGTTCAGTAGGCTTCCTTTGTGATGCAGTAAGAAGGGATGTACTGTGTAAAGTACCTCTACAGATTAATGTAAGTGCCCAATGACTGATTCAAGAGAATTGCAATGAATTCCATGAGAAAAATAATTGGGAGGAGATTTTAGAGACTAACGTCTTATACGTGCTAATATAATAATTAAGAAAAGCATGTTAAAAAGTTAAGTAAGGAGGACAGCCTGCAATTGTCTTGAAATTTATATCTGGAGTAAGGACACAGCTTTGCTTCAAATATTGGCACTGTTCCTTGTCAGCCATGTGACTTGGGAAATTGACTTAACATTTCTGAACCAAAATTTTTACATTTTAAATACAAAAAAAAATCATAGCAACTATAAGCACAAGTATTCCGCCAAGCTGAAATTCAGGCCAGGAAAGTGCAAACAGTTCAAATAGTTCGGTGTTCTGGAAAGCTGAGTGTGTGAGGGGCATCCTCAGAGATCAAGGCTGAAGGAATGGGCAGGGCTGGACCTTTGGAGCCCTCATCTGAACCTGGATAAGGAGTCTGGACTTACCTCTGGCAATAGGAGATATTCATGGGTGTTCAGCCTACTGGCAAAATATTTATTCATTTATTGATCCATTGTTTCAGAGCATAAATGTGTATTGAACATATCCTATGCCAGGCATTATTCTAGGCATTAGGGATACATCAATAAATAAGAAATAAAAATCCCTGCCCCTGTGGAGTTTCCTTTCTGCTGGAGGGTCAGTAACATGATCAGTAAGCAAGCTACACAGTGTGCTAAAAGACCTTGAGTGATATCGAAAAAATATAGAGCAGATTAACAGGAAATCAGTGAAACTTGGGTGACAGAGCTCTTGGTATATGTATGTTAAAATTCAGAACCTATAGGGCTGGAGCGGTTGCTCAGTGGTTACAGTGCTTGCCAGGCATGCGCAAGTACACAGGTTCAAACCCCAGCACCCACGTGCACAGCTAAGGGTCAGAGCAACAAAAGGCATGTGAAAAACTAAATAAAGATTGATTCTCTCTGTCTCTCTCTGTCACCGTCCTTCCCTCTAATAGATAAATAAATAAATTTTTTAAAAATCAGAAACTATGCACTCTTTAGATCTAATGACCTATCTGTAAGTCATTGACTCTGGCTTTGAGGAGCTCTGGGGTTAAAGTCAGTCATTTCACTGTGATTTAATTTCTTTCTATCAAGGAAACCAAAAAATGCAGAAAAACACCAGAGGAGTTAAACAAAGAACAACAAAAAGAGAAGTGCATAGATTTTCAGAGAGTTTCTAAAGACTTTGATGAATCCAAGTGTTTTAATTTCATTCCAATCACATTCCAAGACATTGACAGGTAGAGGGAAACTCCTGGTGATCTATGTGAAATCAGTTTTAATGACTAAAAAAAAAGAAATAGAAAATAAGATTTTTTTTAAACATGGGATTGAACCCAGGGACACCACTTAGCCACTGAGTCATATCCTCAGCCCTTTTTATTTTTTATTTTGAGACAGGGTCTCGCTAAGTTGCTTAGAGCCTGGCTAAGTTGCTAAGGCTGGCTTTGAACTTGAGATCCTTCTGCCTCAGCCTCCCAGGTCACTGGGATTACAGGTATGTGCCACCACACCTGGCCAGAACATGTATCTTTTACATGATAAGTTGCTAAATTTCCCCAGAGAGCTCTTGCCTCTGTTTCATAAGTAGCAACTCTTTCAGGGTGGTTAGACCTTAAACAGAGAGGACAGGGGAAAGGAAGGAGATTAAGAAGGAGACCTGCATAACAAATGTCTTCCAAAAGTTGAAGAGTTATCATATGAAAATTGAATTATATTTACACTGATCAGTCCAAGTGGTTGCAACAAGAACCTAAAGGTTAGAGGTGAATGACTTTGGGTTCAGTATAAAAAATATTTGTCTAAAATTCTAATGAGAGAATATGTCCCCTTAGGGAATATAGGTTCTTTGGCACTGGAAGTGTACATGCTATGTGTTGTAAAAGAAATTAAAATAATTTAATTTCCCTCTTAACCTGGAGATTCCAGATCTCAAGACTAGATTACCTCAAGCATTTTTTTCAACCCTAAAATGTTAATAATACAACATGTTAAGATTTCTTCCTTCAATATATTTTTAAAATGACCAGATGGTCACTAAGAAACTATAAAATCAGACATTTGAAAAATAATTTAAAAGAACTAATTAACTTACAAATGGTTGAGAAATGCCAATATTCTACACCATTCCCAAATTGCTGCTTAATTTAAAACTAGCAGTTTTGGTTTATGGTCCATAATATTCATATGCACACTTGTTCCCATAGAAATAAAAATAAACACTACAATGTATTTATTACAAATCATGGTCTATTGGTTTCAGAAATTAAACAATTTAACAATTTCTACATTCTGTATCCTATCAACAAGTACAAGCTAATGTCAAAAATCAAATCCTTTAAATGTGAGTTCCATAAGGTTAAATTTTGACACAGTCCATAAACATCTTTAAGATATGTAGACTATATTTTTAAATGCATGCTTGAGGGCACAACATTCAGATTTGACACAGGGATATAATCATAAAATTGCATTTAACCAGAGTAAATATTCCCATGAATAACAACAAAAAAACAAAAAACAATGGAAGGATTTCTTTTTAAACTACAGTTGGTATTCTAAGAAGATTAAGGGTGAGCTTTGAAATGCAATCTAGACTGAAAAGTTGTTATTGAGAGAGACTTCCAATCATAATGACAAATGACATTTATAAATGTTAACTTCTAACTGTTATACTTCTTTCTTTGGGCAAACTGTCAAAATGGTAAATTCACCAAAAAAATCCCGTGGAGTGAGTAAATAGCCTTCAAATATTTATAAATTGAGATTTTAGTTTTTCAGGATGGAACTTCTGTTTCATACCTTCACCCTCATAAAGGCCTGAAAGCAACTGTTTCTTTTTTTTTTTAAATTAGATGGATATAGAGATACAATTGAGAGGGAAACATTATCACACATTCAAGAACCATAATGTATATATACTTAGTTATCCAGGGATAGTTCCACATCATGTATGCCCATCTTGGGTTCCCTCTGTTGCTGTTTCCCCCAGAAGAACTCCTGAGTTAAATGGATATCTCGTGGAGGACAGAGATCTCCTTCTGAGATGATTCCCCCATATTCCCACTCTCCAGTCTCCTAGGAGTTCTTCCTTCACCCTCCCACCCCAACCCCTCTCTATGCCTCCAAGTATCCTAGGGATACTTCACTTAGCATAATTCTTTCCATCTCCATCCATTTGGCTGCAAAAGCCATAATATCACCTTCTCTAAAGGCCAAGTAGTATTCCATTGCATATAAGTACCAAAGTTTTTGTATCCACTCGTCGAGTGAGGGGCATCTGGGTTGGTTCCATAATCTAGCTATAGTAAATTGAGTTGCTATAAACATTGACGAAGCCACATCACTATAATATGCTGATTTCCCCATCAAGATACCAATGACATTCTTTGCAGATATAGAAAAAGCAATTCTCAAGTTCATATGGAATAACAGGAGACCCAGACTAGCCAAAACATTACTCTACAGGAAGGAAAAAGTAGGGAGTTTCTCAATCCCTGACCTGAAATTATACTACAGAGCTGTAGTAGTAAAAACAGCATGGTATTGGTATCAAAACAGAACCAAAGATCAGTGGAACAGAATAGAAGATCCTGAGACAAAACCCCATATATTTATATTTGATAAAGGGGGCAAAAGCATAGTGTGGAAGAAAGATAGCCTGTTCAACAAATGGTGTTGGTCAAACAGGACAGCCATGTGTAGACAACTGAAGCTGGATCCTTATCTTTCACCCTGCACAAAAATTAAATCTAAATGGGTCAAAGATCTGGATATTAAGCCAACAACTTTAAACTTACTAGAAAAAGAAGTAGAGTCAACACTACAGCATATAGGAGTCAGCAGCTACTTCCTCAACAAAACTCCCATGGCTCAAGCAGTAAAGTCAAGAATAAATGAATGGGAGATGCAATCAGACTAAAAAATTTTTGCACAGCTAAAGATCTAGTAAAGAGCATCAAGAGAGAACCTACAGAATGGGAGAAAACCTTTGCCTGCCACACCTCAGACAGAGGGCTACTATCCAGAATACACAAGGAACTAAAGAAACTAAACACCAAAATCACAAATAATCCAATCAATAAATGGGCTACAGATCTTAAAAGAAACTTATCATCAGAGGAAGTCCAGAAAGCCCATAAATACATGAGAAAATGCTCTACATCATTAGCTATAAGGGAAATGCAAATCAAAACTTCAATGAGATACCACCTCACTCCTGTTAAAGTGGCAAAAATGAAGCAACTGTTTCTATTGCTATCTCTCCCATTGTTTTTTATAAATAAGGCACAGAGAGTCACTGCATTAGATCTAGAATCAAGGTCTTTTATGACTTAATCTAATACAAAATCTAACACACAATGATCCTCTTAATACTGACACCTTTATTAATAAAACCCTTTATGAATAAAACCCTTCAATTTGATCAAGACTTACAAATTATCATTGCCTATCATCTCAGGAGTAAGAAAGAAATTAAACCCTCCTTTAGAAATTTAGTTATCATAAAAACCTTCCCTGAACCCACTTGATTTTTAGACTTCTATCATATCTCTCACTTTGATGTATATTTATACCAGTCATTTTCAAATATCTTATTGATTAACAATTAAAATACTTTTCTTCATGAATCAAAAATATAGCTCTGCCAATAATAAATGTCTTTCATGGCTGTACAGAGAAAATGTTTCCCAAAGCACTTCTGTCTAGAGAAGAGACTTAAGCGGTCTGTATCATCTTATGGGAGTTGATGAAATGACCAGCTCAAGGAAAGGAAATAAAATGACTAAGGATGGAAAACATTATCTCCACCCATCCACCCCTTCCCAGCCTGATTTCCTGCTTCATTTCCAAAGCTAATGCATTAATTTAGACCCTTATCATTTTGTGCCTGAGATAGTCTTCTGACTGATTTTTCATGATTCCAATATTATTTCTCTGCTTCGGTTCCTCCATTTGTAATGTGGAGAATAATAATGACACTCCCTTTACCGGACTCTTGAGAAATAAATAAGTGAATACAGAGGAAGTATTTAGATAAGTGCCTGGCATGTCCACATATAATAAGCATTTAATAAATGGTAACCCCATATAAAATTTTATTCTCTATGCTGCTTCAAGGTCATTTTACAGTGTCTACAGTGGAAACATGCATTTATCCACAATACACCACTTCCTATCTTTTTCAAGCCACCATCATCTTCTGCCTAGCTGCCTGGATGATTGCAAAAGGTTCCAAACTGATCTACCCACTTCTGTTCTTGCCCCTACCAACTGAGCTTCACTCAGCAGCCAAGTCATTCTTTGAATTTTAAATTGGATCATGTCACTCCTGTGCGCTCTTTCTTTCCCTTCCCATTCTTCTCACTACAAGTACAGAGCACAATCCTTCCCATTTTTTACAAGGCCCTGCACAGCCCTTTCCCTTACCTGAACTCCCTTCCACCTCGCTCTTGCTGATGTACTTGGTTCCAGCTTCCCGCTTCTTCAGGATCCTTCACAAAAGCAGATTGCTCCCACCGTAGGGTCTTAGGTCAGTTGGTCCTTCTTCCTAAAACATCTCCCTTCTCCTCCACACTCTGCATCATTCATTCCTTTGTCTCCTTTATACCTTTGACTATTTAGAGCAGCAACTCTTCCTCCACCCCAGTACTATTGATCTCCTCCTAACCTATACCACCCTAGGTCTTTTAATACATTATGTAACTTATTGATATTGTTATTGGCCCTCCAGCAGAAAGGAAACTCCACAGGGGCAGGGATTTTTATCTCTTGTTTATTGAGGTTTCCCTCATGCTTGGCATATAACATGTTCAGTACACATTTTTTCCTATAAAATGATGAATGAATTAATGAATAAATATGTTTCCAGCCAACCAGCTGAATACCTATCAATATCTCCCTATTGGCAGAGCCCAGTCCATACTCCATAGCGTAATCTTTAAGGATCCCACATCACACACTCCACCTTCCAGCACACTGAACTATTTGAACTGTTTGCAATTTCCTGACCATGCAATCATTCTTTTTTTTTTTTTAAGAGAGAAAGACAGTGAGAGAGAGACAGAGAGAGAGAATCAATTTTTATTCAGTTTTTCTCATGGCTTTCATTGCTCTGACACTTAGTTGTGTACATGGGTGCTGGGGTTTGAACCCGTGTACATGCCAGGCAAGCACCGTAACTGCCGAGCCACCTCTCCAGCCCCCAGACAATCATTCTTGTGGCCTGCATTCTTGTGCTCTCTTATCTGCCTAGAAATACCTCCCACCTTTCAGGATGTCACCTCAAATGTGAAAAGGTATCAAGCTTGTAATTCCTGGAAGTAGACATACTTTCTTATGTGTCTATGATGCATATTTAAAAAGAGTTCTAGGTCAGCGGTAAAGTAGCTGTATTGAGTTCCTTCCTGTCTCCCTTGACTGCATTGTGGGAACCACTGTGGCAGAGAAACTACCCACATATCAAGCATGGCACACAGTGAGTTTGGGTTGTGTGGATCATACATACCTACTACGTATTGTTGAATAATCATAGGAATGAATGAAAAGGGTCCATTCAGCTCTGCTCATTCTAATACTGCCTAATAGCAGTGGTGTATTAGGAAGTTAAAACTCTTCCAGGCCAACGAATCTGCCCATGTGTTTCAAGTGAATTCAAGAACAGCACTAAGCTCCCAGAAGAGAACAGAGGTGAAGCAGAAAGTATTAGCTATGGGAAAGCTCAGGAGTCTGCTCAGGAGGATACAGAGCCATCTCCATATTTGTTGATAGAGATGTGGAAGTCAAGTGAAGGTCGTATCTGGACAACCTGAATTTCCTCCAAATACCTTAACTCCCTGTAGTCTGTCCTAACTCTTGCCAACAGAAGCGTGGGGGTCTAGGGATGGGTGATGACATTTAAGAGGGCAATGAATGCTAATAAAACATTGAAATTAGAACAGGCAGAGAAGCCAGAGAAAGAAAGAGGAAAAAGTAAAAGAAAAAAAATAATTGCAGTTTTTTTCTTCTTCTCTCCTCCAGACCGTCTTTGCAATGCCCTAGTTATCATTAGGCTAAATTTCAGCCCACCTCCTTTCCATGGGGACAGTCCCCGAACACTAGTCCCAGTAGGCATTTTTCTATCACGGCCCTTTTAGCGTGCTGCTCAAGAATCCTCCCTTTTCCCACTGATCATAAACACTTTTCTTGGTTCAGGCATTGTTTCTTGCTTTGTTATCTGCTTCTTGAGCCAGGGTCACATAACATGCTGACTAAGGTTAATTACTTCATTAGTTTGCCTACTTTCTCAGTGTGCAGTTTTACTTTTATCACCTTCTGTTCAATGAATTGAATTCATTACTAGGATGTTGTGTGTGAAAGTCAGTTAAACTTCAAACTGTAGGCCAAAAGACAAGAAATAAGAAAAGCCCACAGTACTACTGCTGGAAGATTTTGCCCAGATCCACTCCAGAGAAGAGCTCCGCTTCCTCTATCCTGGCTCTTCTAGTCATGTATACATCTGCAGTGTGCAGAGACCAGGAGAGTCCTCTGTTCTCTCTTCCCAGGGTGCCTCCTTTACTCTCAGAAATATTCAGTTAATTTATTCAATACTCAGAGGAAATAAATCTACTGTGTTACAAACCTCTGGATATACCACAGTAAATAAAACTAGTCTCTGTTCTTGGATTCTAAAGTGTAATTGAAGCACAGAAAAACAAAAATAGGTTTTTGTAAAGTATCATAAGTGCAGTGATAGTATTAATAGCAAGAATAATAATAGCAGCTGAAATTTACTGAATTCTTACTATATTCCATCTACATTCACTTTTTATGAATGAATGCTGGGATACTTAAATCAGACCGAGTGACCCAGGACCCTATTTCTTATCTCTACTCTAGATTCGTACATCTACCTACCTGGAAATCTGCTTTTGACCTGTTGGTAATCCTGTGGCATACACTGAATACTTACTGGTCACCACAAAAACATCCTACCCAAAAGAACTCACAGTTTCAGTACGGCAGAGAGCCATGTAAAGATTTCATACTAAGATGGTGCACTTAGTCCATAGAGAAAGCTATAAATAAGGTATGAAAGGGGCCCAGGGAAGGGAATAAGCATAACATCCATGCTGAGGATTACAGAAGACAAGCCATGGGGGAGGTTGCCCAACCACAAGTGAGGCCTTCTGAGAAGACTTTCAGGGCAGAGGTAACCACAGGGCAGAAGGCCCTCCCCACCCCCATAACCCATGTGATGGTGAATTTTATATATCAATTTGACTGAGCCACAGGATGCCCTGATACCTGGTTAAATATTACTCTGGGTATATCTATGATGGGCTTCTATAAGAGAGTAACATTCACATTGGTAAACTGAGTAAAGCAAACTGCCCTTCTCAGTGTGGGTGGGTTTCACACAATCCCAAATCTGTTGGAGGCCTGAATAGAACAAAAGGCAGAATTGGGAAAATTTGCTTTATCTGCCTCACCATTTCTGAGCTGCGATATTAGACTGAGACATTGTTATAGTTTGGATCTAAAATGTCTCCCAAAGGCTTATTTGCTAAAGACTTGGTCACATCCATATGCATCTTTTGTGAGGTGACAGTCTTTAGGAAGTGGGGCCTAGTGGGAGGAAGTTAGGCCATTGGAGGCTTGACTTTGAAGGGTTTATTGGGATCCTGATTCTTTCTTGCATTTTTGCTTCCTAACACCATGAAATAAAAAGTTTTGCTCTACCACATGCACCCACCATGATGCTCTGCCTTGCTTCAGGCCCAAACTTCGTGGAGCCAAGCAACTGTGAACCGAAACCTCTGACACAATAATCCAAAATAAATCTTTCCTCCTTCTAAGTTGATTATTTCATCTCAGGTATTTTGACACAGTAATAAAAAGTTGACTAATAAACCATCAATTCTTTTGATTCTCAGGCCTTCAGAATCAGACAAAATTATACTACTTGCTTTCCTGAGACTCCAGCTTGCAGATGGAAGATCAGAGATTTCTCATACTCCGTAGTTGTATGAGCAGATCCTTATGATATCTACCCCAACCCCTAGGCCCCGTGTGTGTGTGTGTGTGTGTGTGTGTGTGTGTGTGTATGTGTGTCTTTCTTATTTAAATACATCATCCTGTTCTGCTTTCCTAGAGAACCCTAACTAATAACCTTATTCTCATCATGTTTTCTCTGTATTTCCTTCATGTTTTTTCTTTTCTTATTTTTTCTTATTTTTTATTGGTGCATTATAGTTGTGCATAATGATGGGATTCGTTGTCACATATTCATAGATGTACACAATACATCAAGACAATTTGGTCAATACCCCCCCACACACACACACATCCCCCTACCTCCCTTCTCAATTCCCCAGATCCCTTGCTTTGCTTTCTTGGTCCTATATTTTTCCTAAGATATCCAAGTACAATGACATAATTCTTATGCCTATGAAGAACATTTTTATATACATGACTATAGTATATACAGTAACATACTCATAAATGCTTGCAGTGTATCTTGGTTTAAATCAGTTCCACCATTTCCCCTTCTCCTCCCTTCCTATCACCCCTTGTTATTTTTAGATATAATTGACAATAGGATTAAGCACTGACATTTTTGTAAAGGCATGTAGTATAGCTTATTCAAACATCTTATGCAATATCTTGCAACTGTATCTCAAAAATATTGCTATATTGCATTTTTCTTACAATTCACTTTTCACTATTTTTTCTTTTTCTTTTTTTAATTTTTATTAAGGAGTTGAGTTGTCAAAGAATCTTAAATGTGCATGAAGTGATGATATAATATGCATTTGGTCTTAAATCATAGTTTCCCCCACACTGCCCACTCCCCTGTCTCTTGATTCTTCTATATTACACCCCTATAAGAGATATAAATGTATATATGTATATACATTTTATACACACACACACACACACACACACACACACATATATATATATATATATTTACATATATATATATATATGATTGTAAATTATCCAGAATTAAATGATGTATCATTTGACCTTTCAGGAGTTTGATGCATAGGCTACATTGTGGATCATTGTGGATTATCTCCCTAGATACCTTCTTCTCCTCCTTAACTTTCCCACCATCCACCTCTCCCTTCTTCCCTCCCTCATCTACATGTCTGTGGTTCCCCTAGATTATGTGCTGGTATGCTTTTAGTAGGTCTAATACATGAGTTTGATTACCTTCCCCTAAGACTGGGTTTACATCCAGCCTCCACAAATGAAGGAAAACATTTGTCCCTTAACTCTCTGGGTCTGGCTAACTTGACTCAGCATGATTTCTTCCATTGCCATCCATTTACCATCAAAGGCTGCAGTATCATTCTTTCTAATAGTTGAGTAGAACTCCATTGTGTGTATATATATACCAGAGCTTTTAGATCCATTCATCCAGTGAGGGGCATCTGGATTGGTTCCATAATTTAGAAATTATGTTTAATTATGTTAATTCTGCCTAACCAAGAGCATGGAACATCTTTCCATCTTTTCAGGTCTTCTGCAATTACTGTTTTCAGTGTTCAATAATTTTCATTATAGAGGTCTTTTACTTCTCTTGTTAGATTAATTCCCAAGTATTTTATTATTTTAGAGGATATTCTGAATGGGACTGATTTCCTAATTTCTTCTTCTGCCCTATTGTTGTAATGGGATAAGGAAGCTATTGATTTATGGGTGTTGATCTTGTAGCCTGCAACTTTGCCAAATCTGCTTAAAAGCTCAAACAGTTTTCTGGTGGAATTCTTTGTATCTTCCAGATATAGGATTATGATTTCAGCAAAAAGGGATAGTGTGATTGATTTCCTCCCTTCCTATTCTTATTCCTTATCCTTCTCTTGCCTGATTGCTCCAAAAAGGGTCTCAAGAACTATATTGAATAAAAATGGTGAGAGAGGGCAGCCTTGTGTTGTTCCCAGATTTAGTGGAAATGCTTTCAATTTTTCTCCATTTAGCTGAGGATTTGGTATATATGGCCTTCACAAAGTTAAGATCCTATGATTCCCTGTGTTCTCTAGAGTTTTGATCATAAATGGGTGCTGGATTTTATCAAAGGCCTTTTCTGCATCTATTGAGATGATCATATGGTTTTTTCCTTAATTCTGTTTAAGTGATGAATCACATTTATTGATTTGCATATATTGAACCAGCCTTGCATACCTGGAATGAAGTCCACTTGATCATGATGAATTATCTTCTTGATGTGTTTTTGAATGTGGTTTGTGAGAGCTGTATTAAGGATTTTTGTGTCAATGTTCATCAGGGATATTGGTCTGTAGTTTTCTTTTTTTGATGTGCCTTTGTTGGATTTTGGTGTCAGAGTTATGGTTGTTTCATATAAAGTGAGAGAGTTCCTTCTTTTTCAATTTCTTGGAATAGCTTGATAAGGAGAGGTGTTAGGTCTTCTTCAAAGGTGTGGTAAAA
>PVKS010008547.1:0-67770 GCA_004027875.1 Aplodontia rufa | reverse complement strand
TACTTCTAATAAAGGTGGAAAAAAAAAAATCTGCCCCCCAGCCCCGCCACATCCCTCATCCCCCCTCCCTGGAATCCTTTTCTTCATAGCGCTTCTTAGCACTTCTCACAGCGCGTTGGACGCTGTGTGTGTGTCTGTGCCCACGTACATGTGTGTGTCTGTCTCCTCTTTGTAGGCACTGAGGCCCTTTTTAATCTGCAACTTAATGAGGAATATTTTCTTGAATTATCTGATTAATGAATTGCCCCCTTCCATTTTCTCCATTCTATCCCCTCTAGATCTGTTTTTCAGAGGCTGACAAGCTAGGATAGGTCCTCTTACTTTTTAAAGATCTTTTCTCTTTTATGTTTTGTCCTTTTTTGCTTTGTTTCTGTGAGGTCTCTGCAGTTCTATCTTCTAATCCTTAAATTGAGTTTTTCGTTTCCACTAACTTTGTTTTTAAATTTCAAAGAGCTCTTTTTTTTTTTTTTGGTCTCTGATTATTATGTTTTAAATAATTACATTCTGGTTCTCATTTCGTAGTTGTGGTATCTCTTTTTAATTCTTTGAGACTATTACTGGTTTTTGTTTTTGTTTTTGTTTTTTTTTAAGGTTTTCTACTCCCTACAGATTCTCTTCTGCTTTGAGTTACCTTGTTCCTTGCTTGTTTTGGTCTCCATCTCATCCGGTGCCAGGCAGCCCTGAGTGTCTGATCATAGCTGAGAGTGTGGCCTCACCTGGCCAGGTGTGTGTTCATTGTTACCGGGGGCTCGCTGTAGGGTGTGTTAGGTGGACCGTGTGGGACCATAGCCTCAGTCTTATCTCTTTCTCCCTGGGCTGCTCAGATTCCCCACAGAATGTTGCCATTTTCCTACAGGATACTGACCTGACTGCCAGTCTTGTAGGAACCAGAGGGAAATGAGCACTGCGGGAAGGAAGTGTTCATATTGGCCTGTGACACCCCCTCCTTTCTTTAGGGTAGCCTCATCCTCCACTATGCCTGATGTTCCCTGTTCACCCATTTACCAGAGTGGGGGCCGAGGAAAGTTCAAGCTGCCTACAGGGGAGGACTGAGGCTTCAAGCAGCTCCTCCTGGGATGAACCTTCAGTCCATCCTGTCAGTATCACTGTCATCCCCACCATGAGGCGCACGGTGCTGCTCCTTCCTGGGTTCTCTGCTGCGACTCGTCTGCCAAGTCGCTGTATGCCCATCTACCCAACTCTCATTTTTCCTCTCCTGTTCTCTTTGTAGGCTGATGCCTTTAAAATTTTTTAAATTCTCTTGCTGTTGTTTTAAGAGTGCTTGTCTAGCATGCACAAGGCCTTAGGTTTAATCCCTAGTGCCAAGTCAAAAAAAAAAAAAAAACTGCAAAAAAACTGTTAAAAACATATCTGAGGCCTTCCGGCAGAGAGCTCAGGGAGGCGTGAGCTCCACTGTCTCCATATCCTGTCGGCGCTTGTGCACCTGTCTTGTTACGCATCCTGGTGGATGCACGGTAAGAGTCCTCCGGGTTGCAATTTGGATACTTCTAGTAGCCAGTGGTGCCCTGCATCTTTTCATCTGCTGGAAGCTGTTTACTCATTTTCTCTGTTGGAAAGTCTAATCAAATGTTTTGCCTGTTTCTTACTTGGACTTTTTAAAATTGTGTTTGTTTATGTTATTTATTTTTGCAGTACTGAGGACGAAACCCAGGGCCTCATCTGTGCTAGGCAAGCACTCCACCACTGAGCTACATTGCTAGTTCTTTTTGTTATGATTGTTTTATTATGAGGCAGGGTCTGGCTAAGTTGCTCAGGCTGGCCTCAAACTTGTGATCCTTCTGCCTCACCCTCCTGAGTAATACAGATTACAGGTGTGTGCCACTGTACCCAGCTCATTTGTTTATTTATTTTTTTATTGTTTTGGTACCAGCGATTGAACCCAGGGGTGCTTAACCACTGAATCACATCCCCAGCCCTTTTTTATATTTTGAGACAGGGTCTCGTTAAGTGCTTAGGACCTCGCTAAATTGCTGAGGCTGGCTTTGAACTTGTGATCCTCCTGCCTCAGCTTCTCAAGTTACTGGGTTTACACACATGAACTACCATACCTGGCCATAAAACTTACCATTTAATGACTTTAAAAAAAATCTGATACAATTACACCTGAGGTATTAAACTTCCCCCAATCCGAGGAATCCAGTGGTAGGAACCATGAAGAGCGTAATTAAGCATGCCACAATTCAAACCCAACCAGTCGTGTCTTTAGAAACAACAAACGTAAAATGCGCTTGTTCAACCTGCTGTCTCTACCTGAGATTCACCCCGACCCGCCATCTCTACCCCAGCTGAGGTTTTACTAACGTGTTTTTAAATAATTCAAAATGCTTTGGGGCAGTTCATTAACATGACACAGAGAGCTGTCACTTAGAATCCTGTACTGCCTTTCATTTGTCACCTCAGAAGTCTGAGAGAGATAATGACTAATCAAGATAGGGAACTGTGACACAGACCCGGGCAAGCATGGAATCTGTTGTACGTCCCTAATTGCCCTGCAGTAGTAAGGTTACTTAGGAACCATAATGTAAGTAAATCAATTTGTGGGTTTGATGCATGGGTGAGCTGGCAGCTTGCGTCAGTGCTGTCTTGTCTTGAATTCTAAGTGTTTGGAGTCTTTCAAATGGTGTTTGCAGATAAAAATAAAAACCAAAAAAACCCCTCCATGCTTACAAGGTGTTAAGGTGATCTTTTGTATTTTGTCACCCACCACCAAGCAAGGCCAGAACATATTTTCCTCATGTGGTTTTAAAATACCAAGTGTTTCAGAAAGACACATTTGGACTTGAATTGTGCTGTACTTAATATGCTCTGAACTGTTTCTATGCTGGATTCCCTAGATTAGGGAAAGTTTAATACCGGGGCCACCTTTGTATCTAACATATTTTTTCCTTAAAGAGAGAGAGAAAGAGAAAATCAACTTTATTTAGTTTTTCATCTGGTTTTCATTGCTTTGACATGTAGTTGTGTATGTGGTGCTGGGATTTGAACCCGGGTCCTCGTGCATGCCAGGCAAGCATGATACTACTGACCCACCACTCCAGCCCATATCTGATATATTTTTGACAGCTTGTTTTTTTTACTTGGTGCTAAGATTGATCCTAGGACCTTGTGCATGCTAGGCAAGCACTCTACCACTGAGCCTCCATCCCCAGCCTCATGCATCATTTTTAAAACCAAGTTCATGATCTTACATGGATATTTATTTTTGTATTTAACTTGGCTTCAGTCATAACAGCTTAAAATAACCTTGCAGTGTAAGAATTTTTTCAAATCATTAGTTTTCATAGACCCCAATTTTTTTTTTAGTACTGAACCCAGGGGTGCTTTACCACTGAGTTACATCTCCACCCCTTTTTGACAATTCATGATTATTTAATTGAACAAACATTTGCTAGCTACCAGCTAAGTGCTTATATGTAGTCTTAAATGGCATGTAAAATATTATATATTGTTGGAAATAAAAAATTTCTTTTATATGTCATAAAAATTTTATAAAAATTTCAATTTTTTAAAAAATTTTCTTAGTGTTGTGATAATGAGAACTATCAAAGGTTGTGGGGAAGGCCACACCTCCCAGTGCACAACAGGCATCGTATTTTCTGCCCTGTGAGGTGTCAAAAACAGTGCATTCTCAAGTTATCTCTTTTTGTTTTTTATCTTATTGATAATGGTAAATAATTCATATTGTTCTAATTTGTTTCTTCCAGAACCCTGGTCAGGTTGGCCTTTGGTTTTGATGTTTCTATTTCATTTATTGATTTATTCATTTTTTGGTACTAATGCTTAACCACTGAGCCACATCCCAGCCCTTTTTTACTTTTTATTTTGAGACAGGGTCTCACTAAGTTGCTCAGGGCCTCACTAAGTTGCTGAGGCTGGCTTTGAACTTTCGATCCTCTTGCCTCAGCCTGTAGAGCTGCCGGGATCACAGGCGTACGCCACCATGCCCAGCTTGATATGTTTTTAAAGCATTTATTTAGATTATATGAAATAACAGAATGAAAGCATTGGATTAGTATTTCATGACTTTAGATTGTACTATATTAATGCTGCATACAAAATTCTTTTTATTATTGTCTTACAAATCAGTATATGAATTACTTGAATTTTTTAAAAAAAATTCGTGTTGGTTCTAAGGCAGTAAAGTTAAATTTTCTCAGGTTGATAAGAATTCGCTCATGCACATTCAAGGAAGACAGAGAAATGTGTAAAGTAAACGGTGCCTGAACCCTAACCCATAGGTCAAGGGTGCATGCTCCGGCAACAGGCCTGGGATGGTACCAAACTCCTCCTCTGGGTAATCGTGTGACATTGAGCAGGCTAACTCCCATAAGCCTGAGTTTCCTCCCAGTCCGTAGATTAAACCCATTTCAAAGGGCTTAAGGATTTGCTGAGATGATGTATGTGAAAGCTTTTGGCACAGTGCCTGGCACCTACGTACTCCTTCAGTGCTAGCTCTGATTCAGCCTTTATTATGAACACATTCACATGTGGCTTGCTTGATTTTATTCGTATGCCTTCCACACGGTTCCTGTTTCCTTGACAATGTTGGAGAGGTCAAGTGAGGTAGCTAACTTATTTTTAAGTGTTTTTATTTCTAATTGTTCTCCTTGTGTTTCTTTCATTAAGCCCTAAAGCTTTATATTTGGTATAATAATACTGGGGTGTGAACCTCCCCAGGGCCCCTGCTGCTTTTTGCCAGACCTACTTTAGGAGGTTTTAGGGTTTGAGGTGACCTGTGAACCAGAGCCTAGGGCTTTTCTCCAGAAGCTAATGCCACAGTTTGAGGACCCCGTCGCTCACCTGATCAGGAGGAGCAGGTCCAGGTAGGCTTTTCTTGCCATGTCTATTTGGGCCCCAGACAGAAAGCCATCATGGAGAAAGTCACCTGAGTTTGTCAAGATACCATGTAAAGCAAAGAGGTCACAGAGGCGTTGGAGCACTTGTTGAATCGCTGGTTCGTTGTGTAATTTCTCCAGTGCTTCCTTAAAACTCCTCACAATGACATAGTAGCAGTGTCCCTACAAAGACAGAGATGTATATCAGCCACTATTCATGATTTCCAACTACAGATGTCACCCTGGAACTGATGGGCACGCTACCACTTGCCTGTGGACTGATGACAGCCCCCCCTTAATTTTTTATTAAGGAGTTATTGTATAATCATGAATGCATATAAAATAATATGATAAGCATTTGTTCTTAAAATTATCCTCACATAACCCGTACCACAGTACCTTGATTCTTCTGTATTTCACCCCTAAAAGTGATATAAATATGCTTTTCACTGAGCCTTTTTGGTCCTGGGTGTATCTGTGTACATGTACTACACATGTGTCTCTGAAGCGTGGCCCTTGATATCCTCATTTTGCTTGGGGAAAAGGCAGGGTTGAAAGTAGAGAGTAAGCACATGGGTGTGCTGGTGGCTGGCTCCGGGGACTTGGAGGGCAGCACCACCTGTTCTCAGAATACAGCTATTAATTTTCTCCATGTCAAAGCAGTGGAATGCGTGTGCACACACATATGTTTTGTGGGCTGGGAAAGTGAGGGTTCAAGATGTGCAGGAAATGCATCCCAGCTAGAGTAAGCAGTGCTGTTATCTAGCCCATGTGCAATGGTCTGGCTTCATCAGTTGTCAAAATAATGATTTGGTACTGGCTGGTAAGTGACCACTGCCATCCATCTAGTGAGAGCCCCCTCTGCCAGATGGACTCCTTCCCTGGACCCCCTTCTCCCTGCAGCCCAGCAACTCAAGGATTAAGGCCTGGCTCAGCAGGCACCTTCAGGACCCTTTTTCTCCCTCCCCTACTGGCTGTTAAATATTTTGAATATCTCCCTCTTCCCAAGACAAGTGCACATAACTGTTTTATCAGGTAGGAGAGGAGTGCTTCTCAGGTTTGTGTGTGTACAGAGACCCTGCACATCTTGTCAGAATGCAGATTCCAAGGGAGGGCCTGAGACCGAATCTCTAACCAGCTCTGCTGTGATGTCCTTGCTGCTGGGAGTTAATTTAAGTAGCAAGGCTTAGAATGCCTTGGGGATTCAGAAGAGTTCACCCTGGGGGACTAGGTATCCGTTTGAGGTAGTGGGAACTTTAGGTGCAAAGGCTGTACTTTGTGGAAGCCAAAGGCAGTTTCCTAAAGCTGAAACACTGGGCTTAACGAGGTAATGATGGTGCACTGTGGGTCTGGGCGGACTCTACCAGAGCTCAGATCAATGACGAGCTGTGAATGACAGTCAGGGTCTTATTCTGTAGTGCTCAGGGAGCGGTCAGGTTTCTTACTTGGAAAGTACCTGCTTTCCCTGGGGGCCCTCACACAGGTGCTGATGATGGCACATAACCAGCGGCCCCTGCACCTCACTGCCTTGCTGGGTTTGCAGCATGTGGAGGTGGAAGATGATCAGATGGGTGCTGCTGCCCTGCTGGCCCATAGCCTTTGATACTGTGTGTATCTAGATTGGCACAACGGGAGACCTGTTCCTTTGCCACTGAAGTCTTGTTCTCCCTCTAACCTGTGGGCCACACACACAGAGATTCTTACAGCTCTGCTTGGGGAGTGGACTGATGGTGAGCTGCCCCTGGGCCTGGCCTCTGTCCTGGAAAGCAGGGTGAAGACCAGAGAGAGAAGGTGGCCTCTAGGCCTTAGAGAAGAAATATGTCCTTCCTGCTAGACATCTCTCTTAAATTTCACATGGGTTAGCTCTGTGTTCATGATTATCCTGCAGAGTAGGTACTGTTAGTACCTCTGTTTCGCAGATGAAGAGAGGCTTTGAGAGACTTAAGTTCTTGCCCAAGGTCATATGGCTAGTAGGTGGTGGCAACAGGAGCCAAATCAGGGCTGTATTCTCAACTGCTACTTGTGCCGCCAAAGCCACCAGGGACTGGGGCTGGGTTAGACCGAGCACCAGTGTTTGCTCCAGTGCTCCTGGGAACTGACATCTCTCCTGGGCAAAGACTGAACTTAGAGGACCAGAGCCTGTCAGAGCACAGGGGACTCTTTCATCCCCCTTTGTTTAACAGACTGGAAAGGTTAATCCCAGAGAGGGGAGGGAGTGCTTGACGCCACACAGCCTGTCACACACAGAGCTGGGGCCAGAACTGAGTTCCTGGCTTTTCCTTGTCTATCTCCCTGCTAGTTTTGCTCCCTGCCCCGAGTTGCAGTCTCTCTCTCTACCTGCACATTTCTGGCCTCCAGATAGGGTCTGGTTGGGTGCTTGAGGTTTCTGTAGAGTAGTGGGCCCCCCAGAGCCCCCTACCCTCTGTGACTTTGGAGAATCAGCTTGGGCACCATCTTCCCAGAAGGCTATGGACTCACTCTTCTCTCCCAGGCTGGCTGAGCTTCCCACCCTTGTGCCTTCCAGAGCTTGCAGACCTCTGAGGACACAGCTTGCCTCTGCAGTAGGGGAAGGAAGGCTGGGACTTCACTCCTGAGTTCTCTGGCAGGGAGTGCCCCAGTGCTGGACTGAGTGGAGCTGAGGACTGCGGTTACTGCTGGTGCCTATTGGGACAATAGGTGGCGCTCATGCCCAGCCTGCCTCACCAGTCCTGCCCTCCTGGGGCTTCTGCAGTCTTCAGGGCTCTCCTGGTCTTTGGAAGCCATTTTCTGGGCCTGAAGCCAGAGGATTGGAGTGATTGCTTTAGTTTTCCAGTTGTTGGCATGGCCAGAGTCGCAGCTGCCTAAGCTCAAGAGGCATTCTAACCTCTGTCCTATCCCATGACTCTTGAGGCCTGCTCTTGCCTTCTACCTCTTAATATCTCTGCATTTCCCCACTTCTCTCCATGGCCTCTGCCGAGTTCATGGTAGGGGCCACCCTTGGTGCTGGCTGAGACTTCAACAGTTTCCTTCTGATTGACTTTTAGCCTCTAGTCCATTTCTTGCCCTGCAGCTTGCCTGATCCTTCTAGAATGAAACTGATCACTTCACTCCCTTGGTGCAAGCTCAGCAGTGACCTCCCATGGTGATGGAAGCAAGACCCAGGCTTCTCACAGCAGTGCTGGAGGTCCTAGGCACTGCCTGTCTCTCTTCCCTTTCCTCCTTGCCTCCCCTCCACTCCTTGGTTCAGTCTTCCTCCCTTGGCTTCTCCTTGGGAGGATTTGCATTTCTCCCCCAAGCACCCGCCTCTTCTTGCCGCCTCCTCTTGTACGTGCTGCTCCCTTTGCTTGGAAACGTTTCTCTGCAAAGCTGCCACCCCACCCTTCAGCTGGCTCTTTCCAGCCTATCCAGGAAGACTTAGCCTGTGTGCACCCTTTCTGGGAAGCCCAGGTGAGTAGTGATGTGCCTGTCCCAGGCTCCCACAGCAGCCTTCATCTCCCTGTCCAGTGCTTCTCTGATTGCGGCTCGGTAAGATCAGCAACTTCGCTGCTGAGCACTCATCCAGTGCTGGGGCAGAGTGGGTGCTCAAATATTTGCCGACTGACTGTGAATTATGCACAAGCACAAAACAGTAGAAATTGAATCAGACATCCAAGGATTGCCTGTGGGGCTAAAGGGAAGCTTGACCTGCTTTTCTATCTAGGAGGAAATATTTGAACAACCTGAAGCAAATCCAATAACACTGCCTCATTACCTTTCTCCCTAAGAGCTGCCAACAAGATTGCTTTGGAGTTATGTCCTTTAATTAAAATACCCTGGATTAAAGCCTTAGAAACGAAATGAGGGCAGCCGCTGTGGAGCAGGGTTGGGGAATAATGGCAGAGCTTGGGTTTTCCCAACAGGGTAGCCAGCGTGGAAAGCAAAGCGGGTCCCTTGCAGCTTAAGCTGAAAGACAGCTCACCTTAGCCGCCTGGAGGTGTATGACAGTGGTCTGGTTCCAGGCCTCCTGCTGGTCAGCCCCAGATTGCATGAGGGTCTGTAGCTGATGCACGGAGTCCTTTACAAGCCTGAAAGCCAAAGAAGGTTCAGCTTCCTGACTGAGTGGGAAAGATGACTGGTGGGCTACAAGGGACCCTCCAAAGTAGAAATTCTGTTATTGACCACTTAAGTGTCATGAAGCTAAATGCTTGGTAAGCACGATCTCTCTCTAAGGGCATGCGTTTCTAGTGGACAGTGGGGGAAAATCTGAGTGCCAGAGAGGTGAATTAAATTGTCCAGGATAAGGAGTGGAGTGAGATTCGGATTTGTTCTTAACCACTATGTTTTAAAGCCTCAGGGGCATGGGCCAGGAACTTTCCCCTCTTTTTCATGCACTTGGCACCCTGATTCCGGTGTTTTCAGGTTATTCTATTGGCTGACTTCCTATGGTCCAAGGAAGAAAAAGAGTTTTTAGGTTGTTTTCTTAAAGGTTAGTGAGGCTCATTGGTCACTCAGCCTGCTGCAGATTCTACCTAAGGAACCCAAAATCAAAAACAGAAAAGCAACTTTTGTCCTCCAAGCCACTACATTAGTCGTTTGCCATTACATTGACCTTTCATCCCCTTTTATTTTTTATTCCTTGCGTGTCCATTCGTGACCATCGAAACTTGTGTGTAAGCAAACTATTAAGCAATTTTTACTTTGCACCGTCAGGGAGTACAAGCAGATGTCACTTTGAGTGCCAAGCAAAGAGAAATACAATGGCATGTAATTGCCCAGCAGTTGTCTTTCCCCACCCAGCTCCCCCAAGTAAAATTTAGCTCTTTGAGGCCTGGGGGGTTTATTAGATTAGTTTATTGATAGATCCCTACTTCTTAGGCACTTGATAAATATTTGTGGAATGAATGAATGAGCAAATGAATAAATATTGTAAGGGGCTCGTGATCTCAAAATAGCTATTAACCATTCCTGGGACCACAGGCTTGGAGGTAAGACCTCTCATATAGTGAATTTTTTTTATGGTTTGTGTTTGGGATTTTAATTTGGGGCAGGTTTAGAAGCTTTTCCTTTTAAGGTTTTTAAATCTGTCCATCTTTCTGTGATGGTGTTGGTGTTTGGCTAGGACATTTCTATTCCCAGCCCCTAGCATACGTGGGCATTCCTGGCACATAGTAGGTACCCTGCAATATTTGTTGAATGACAGAATGAATGAGCCCTTGGTTTTGTCTGTGTTTTCTGGAACCAACTAGACTCCAAAATTAAACAGATTCTATCCTGTGGGATAGTCATATTTTAGAAAATTATTTTTAGATTATAGGCTATTTTCAGCTTAGAAGGATTGCTTTATTCATTGTTTTGGTTTGCATATCAAAATATTAGTAGTATTTACATATGGGTACATTTGTTGTATTGTGAGTCAATATAGGAACCTAAGGATTTTTTTTTATTTAAAGAGAGGGATAGTTAGAGAGACAGAGAAAGAATCAATTTTATTTAGTTTTTCATTGTTCTAAGACTTCGTTGTTGTGTACGTGGGTGCTGGGGTTTGAACTCCTGTACCTGCACATGCCAGGCAAGCACCGTAACTGCTGAGCCGCAACTCTAGTCCAAACCTAAGGATTTTTAAAATTTCTCTCATGCTATTGGGATCTGAGAGGCCTGGGGAGACTAGGGCTGGGAGTCGTTTTAGAAGCTGGCCATGAAGGGGCACCCAGCCAATTCTGAAAGCCCTACGATGAGGAGGAGCCTAGCCCGGGTGGGCGGCTGACTTCTCAGCACTAGCTTACCTGGCTGCTGCATGTGCCCAGGCTGCAGTGTAGAGCTCTGGGTTAAGGAAGTCTGCTGCCTTCTGGGCTGGGCACCTGGCCAGGACAGGCATGGCAAGATATGCCACAGACTGAGGAAGAGACTTCTTTGCTGTGGAGCCTGGGGATGCCTGAGCTTGCAGGTAGCTCTTCACCAGAAATCTAGAGAGTGGGAGGAGAGTAGAGACAGGTGAGACAGCCGCCCTTACACCCAGAGATAGGCCGGGCTCCAGCATTCCCAAGGAGAAACCTGGGGCCGAGTCCTCCACCAGTATCCTAGAGTCCCCTCGTGCCCACCCCACAGCTTCAATAATGAAATTCAGCTGCAGAGCTGGGGCAGATACCTTTAGTTCCTGAACATAAACTCTTGAAATTCTGTGCAAACAGAATCTTTTTTTTTTTTTTTGTGAGAATCTTATGATTTGGGGATTTATGAAGACTTGCACAGTGGCTGTGGAAATTAAATTTTCTAAGCTGCATAAAGGAGGATAGATGTGAATATGAGTGGAGGATTATAGGTGACTCTTGGCCACTGCTTATGTCAATCCAGGGGGTACAGGTTCTGGCCTCAGGCAACCCCAGACGCCCATACAGTCCACTGAGACCTGCGTGATGCTCTGGAATTGGCTTCTCCTCCCTAAGTCTGTTTCTCCATCTCTAGACGGAGAAATATCATACTCACCTGATTGGGAGGTGGCTTGTGAAACAGAAAGATATATTTGTGAAATGCTTGGCCCAGTGCTTGGCCCAGTGTGCCTGATACATACTATTGTATTCCTTTTGTGATTTGGAAAAGAAAACCAGCAAATGTTACCTATTAAATATGTTCCATGGGGCTGATGTGGTAGCTCAGTGGTTACGGCGCGTGCCTGGCATGCGTGTTCAAACCCCAGCATCACGTACACAACGAAGTGTCGGGCAATGAAGATCACATGAAAAACTAAATAAAAATTGCTTTTGTCTTTCTCTCTCTCACTGTGTCCCTCTCTCTTAAAAACAAACAAACAAATATACAACAACAACAAAAAAAAAAATGGGCTGGAGTGGTGGCTTGGCGGTTATGGTGCTTGCCCGGCATGCACAAGTACACAGGTTCAAACCCTAGCACCCACGTCCACAACTAAGTGTCAGAGCAAAGAAAGCCATGTGAAAAACTAAATAAAAATTTCCTCTCTCTCTCTGACTCTCTGCCCCTCTCTCTTTAAAAAAAAAAAAAAAGTGTTCCATGTCACATTTGCCAGTGAACTCCTTTGTCCCTGCATATAAAAGTGTCTGCCCCATTTAGTCACCTGAGAATAAGTGAGTGCCACTTGGAGGAGGCCGACTTGGCCATTCACTCCTGCCTCTTGGGTCGGGGCCTCTGTGTAAGCTCTACACTAAGCCTGGGATCCTACACTGAGCAAGGCAAGAATAATCCCTGCCCTTACAGAGTTCCTCCTGGTCTAGTTGGGGACCAGAGCTAAAAAGGTGAACAATAACAAATGCGGACAATAACAGATTACGGTAACTGTTCCAAAGTAAACAGGCCATTTTGGGTGGCAGAGAAGCCAGTGCAAAGGCCCGGTGTGGCTGCAGAAGTGAACAGAGGCAGGAGGTTGTACATGCAGCATGCATAGGGAGGTATTTTCCTTACAGCAATGGGAAACCAGTGAACACTTGTTTTTTTTAATATTGGGGACTGAACCTGGGGCCTTGCACACGCTGGACAGGTGCTCCACCACTGAGCAATTTTATTTTGAAACAGGGTCTTGCTAAGTTGCCCAGGCTGGCCTTGAACTTGTGGTCCTTCTGCCTCAGCCTCTGAAGTAGCTTTGCTTACAGGCATGTGCCACTGTACCCAGCTGAGCGAACAGTTTTAAGCAGGAGAAAGATGTGATTTTCTGTAGGCTTTGGAAAGATCTCTCTTGAATGCCTGTGGAGAAGTAGGGCTAGGTAGAAGCAAGAGGCCCCTGAGAAGGCTGATGCAGTTGTTGAGGGAAGAGAAGGTGACTCTCTGGCTGAGAACGGCAGTGGATCTGGGGATGGGGGTATTTGAGATCTGTTATGGGATTTGGACAGCCCCCAGATGGTGTTTCCCAAAGCCCATCTCTTCCCTCTGTGAGCATCAGACAGAAACCTCAACCTGAGCAGAAGCTTGGGTTGGGGCCTGGGCCAGTCTAGTTCTTACCTGGCCACCTGTAGGTACAGCACTGTATTCTCACCCTCATAGGTGCAGGCGGCTGTCACTTGGGTGACTAGTGATGGCAGACCACTGAGCTTTGAGTAGCCATGTCCGCCACAGGCCCGGCGGCACAGCTCGGCTCCCTGGGTGCATAAGTCAGAAGTCATGGCCTTCATCCCTGTGCTCAGTGCGTGGAGCTGTAAGAACAGGAAGCAGGGTCAGGCGGTGTAAAGGGACACCCTGCTTCCCACTTACTGAGCATTTACCACACGCCACGCACAACTCTGGGAGGTAAGAAGTGCTTCCTTAACTTATAACTTTGTGAATGAGCTGACTCAGGCTATGACTCACCCGAAGTCACACAATTAGGCAGTGTAGCCAGGGGCAGTAAGAACCAAGGGAAACCTTGCTGGCCAGTGCCTCTAGGATGTTTGGGAGAGGGTGCTGCCTGGACTGAGGCCACCACCCTTCAGGAGTTAGGCAGTTTGCCACTGAGCAGAGGTTTTGGTGAACTGACCTCTGAGAACGAGGGGGTGCAATGGTTGGAATGTGTCTGTCCAGAATGCCTAGGTTGAAATCCTAACCTCCAACACGTGATGGTGTTGAGATGGGGCCTCTGGGAAGCGATTAGGTTATGAGGGTAACACTTTCATGATGGGATTAGTGGCTGCTATGGTTTGGATTTTCCTTCTAAAACTCATGTTGAAATATAATTTTCATTTTAATAGTATTAGGAAAGGAGACTTTTAAGAAGTGATTATGTCATGAGCGAGTCACCCTTATGAATGGATTAATGCAGTTACCATGGGGGTAGCTTTGCTATCGTGGATGTGGCTGTGTTATAAAAGACAATTCTCTCCCCAACACTCTGCCATCTTACCACACAGCAAGAAAGTCCTTAATAGATGGTGGCTAGGAAATCTCCAGTGCTAGAAGAAACTTTTCTTGTTTCTAAGCCACCCAGTTTGTGGTCTGTTGTTGTAGCAGCTGGAACAGCCTAGACAGAGGGGTGACCTGACAGCGTGCCTGGTTAGAGTTTTTTGGTTCTTGAAAACCCATTCCATCTTTGAAACCTTCAAGTCTTTGGGAGGAAAGGGATGTCCTTTTGACTTTGTGTCCTCATCTGTAAATTGTACCTACTGTACAGTTGGAAAAATTGATGAAGTAATGCTTATAAAAGCCCAGTACCTAGGCAGACTGAATCATAATGAATATGTAAGTCTACAGGGACGTATCTGAGACTTGTGAGCCAGTTGTATTTTAGAGTCAGTCTGATTTTTGGATTTTAGAAAGGCAAAGCAGGGCATGTAAGGTATAAAACCCACAGTGGGCTTTGGGGAAGATGTTTGCTCATTCATACTCAGTGGAATAAAACTAATCCATTAAGGTCAAACTGTGTCATGAAAGTTACGAAATGAATTCCAACTTCTGGTTTTCAGAGCTTTTGGGGTTTCAAAGCACCTCAGGAATTGTGATCTGTTTTCTTTACACAGTGTATTTCCTCTAATATTTTTGGGATTCTCTGGGGATCAGGTGTGGATTATGTGTCAGGGTACAGTGTACCCCAATGCCCTGGGATGCCAGAAGGCTGTGGGAATGGAGGAGGGCCTGCAGGAGCGGGGCTGAGACTGCTTCTCAGTGGATGGAATAGCCTTTGTCACCCTCCAGCAGCTGCTCCCCAGCAGACAGCAGGTACCTCAGGAAGGAGGCTGAAGTCTTTGCTCAGAATCTGATCATAGGATTGGTTGAAGAATTCCCAGATACTGACTGCCGTGAAATGGAAGGCATAACTCATGGCCAGCTGAGGAAGGAGTTTCTGCTGCTGCGTCTGATAATCCAGGACTTTTGCCTCGGGGTCACTGTGGGGAAGAAAGTGAAAGATGTGGATGATAGCTACATGCCACGTCCACCTTCCCCTGGTCCCCAACATGGAGGCCTGAACAGCGGACAGTACTTCATGCTCACTGCAAAACTAGTGCAAGACTGTGAATAGTGCCCTAGAGGCTCATCAGAAGGAACGTTCAGACATTTTACTGCAGGTCCGTTGACATGCTTGCTTTAGGGACTGCCTCTGAGGAGAAGGGAGGTTCACACAATTCTTGAATACACACTGACCGTATCATCTGAAACTCTGAAAAGTTCTGCTGCCAAGGATTGGGTGGAGGCTTGTGGCCCTGCACCTCTGATGACATGAACCCGTGACCTTTCACTACCCACATGTACTTGCTGTGTGTGGGGAGATGCGTTGAGCCTACACGACTCTCAGGGGCCCAGCAGAACCCAACGGGTGGCCTGGGTCTGCCTTGTGTGTGACTGTCCAGCACATGGAAGCCCATTGAAAGGGGGTGGTTGTCGCACAGCTGACAGGAAACTGGGACCTCCTGGGGAGCAGCTCCTCACCCAATAGGTAGTTCTTATCATCCTTGGGACATCCCTACAAACCAGGCAAATGGGCTACAGGCAGGACAGCAGGGCTCTGACCTTAGCCTGGCGGGTGCTCTGCCCACCAAGAGTGCTGTGGGTTTGCCAGAGGACCCTGGGCCTTCCTGCATTTCCCCCTCAACACTACCCCAAAATGTGACTCCTGTCCACCTGTCATCCAATCCTTGTTCCATTTTGTGTCAGATTCTTCTGGACTGAACCCTTAGCATGAAATAGCACCAGACCCAGGGTATGAGAGTCCTCACGTTCCCATCCTGGAGACCTCACTCTTGGTTGGATTTTTTTTTTCTTTTAAATATTTGAGATGAGATCTCACATGTTGTCAAGCTAGTCTCTAACTTCTGGGCTCTAATGACCCTCCTACCTCAGCCTTCTGTGCCTGGCTGGTGATCTTACTCATGATTGATAGAAAACAGGACCTAGAGAGGGTCAAGGATTTGCCCAGGGTCAGTCAGCAGAGCTGGGATGAAAACTGTGGGGTTGAGGCCCGTCCTCAGTACCACGGATTTGGTTTTGCTGCAACCAACTCTGCCTTCTATTCCTCTTCTCACTCTGTTTTGTCACATTCTGAGTGTCTGTACGTATGTCCATTTGTGACAAATTTATTCTAAAAAGTAATTTATTGTTTACCTGAACTTCAAATGGATGTCCTGTATCTGGAAACTGTGTTAAAACTGACAGTATGGAGTAGCCCTTGCTATTCTGTGCCTTGGTGTAGTAGCCAGATGAGTCCAGGTATAACCAAAGGGATCCAGACCTCGATATACCACGGTCAGATGCTGGCAGTCACAGCCAGCCAGAACACATTCATCTACCCACAGTCTGATAAGACAGTTGGGCTTTGCCAGACAGATCAGCCAACCATGGTCAATTGCAACCTGGTAACTGGCCAACCCAGACTCACCAGCCAGTCATAGCTGGGATTCAGACAGACACAAACTGAGAAACAACCGATGCTGATGGATGTAAGTTGGGTCAGAGGGACCCCTCCCCCAAGATGGCCAGGTCTGAGCAGACTTGTATGTGTGTGCAGGAGAGAGATGCCTGCACCCAGCACCCCAGCTCTGGCAGGTATTGCCAGGGAGCAGACACTGTGGGACTGAGCGCTGACCACGTCTGCGGTGGTCAGCCCCTGGGCTCCCCTTGCCTGGGCCGGAGCCGGGATTGGCGGCGGATGACTGAGTAGCGCAGGGCGATGACACAAGCCTTCTGCAGGTGGGGTAGGATCGCATTCAACAGCAGCTGCACTCGTGTCACCAGCATGCCAAGATAGTTACTCTGTGGGGTCCCAAGCCTCATGTAGGTGCCATCTGGCAAGACCTATGTGAAACATGGACAGACGCTGGGTCAGAGCCAAGACCTCCCGGCCTGCTGACCCCCATGACCGAGGCCCCTACCCACCATGGGTACCATGGTGCTCCTGTCCACCTGGAATAGACTGCTGGCGTGGCCACAATGACCACGAAGACACAGCAACACTTCCCTACTTGCCACTAACAAGCCACTTCCCTAAGTGCCCCATTTCACAGCTTCTCTGCAGGGACTCCCCAGACCTTCCCATGATCTATAACTGAAGGGGCAAATCCTGGCAAAATGGAGACCTCCAGGTCTTCTCCAGTGCCCTGGTTGGTGTCTGTTCAGTGGCTGGTTGGGTCCAGGCCTCACTGTGGGAAAATAGTACGTTCATCGCTCTCAACACCGCCTTCCTTTCCTGGGGTTGCCTTGGCACCCCACTCCACAATGGCTCTGCCCCCCAACGTGAAGAGCATCACACATAGGAAGTCTGAAGCTCAGAGAGGAAACTCACACTGTCCCAAAGCTGGGACTTTACCCCAGTTTGTGGACACCAGAGCCTCTCTGGGGGATTGTGGTCTAAACAGCTCTGTGGAGGAGGACCCAGCCCCAGTGGCAGCCTGTGCAAAACAGGTCCACAGCCTCTCTGGCCCCCTGACCTGTGCAAAGCGACTCAGCATGTTCTCCCTGGGGACCCGCACATGGTCTAGAAGCAGGAAGCCATTGTCTGTGTTATCCAAATCCATCTTGGGCCCAATGTCTCCAACCGTGATTCCTAGAGTGGGGACAGGTGAAAATGCCCATCATTTGAGTGAGTGCTATGTGCCAGGTACCACATGTCCATTCCAGCTCATAGCAGCCTGTGACACTGGAGTTGCTGCACCTGTGTTGCAGGTAAGCAAGCTGAGGAGAGACAGGTGCTGAATCTTGCTCAGGGTCACACAGCCAGTTAGTACCAGGTATATCCAACTGGACCCTTCTTGGACCAAGGGAGGCATGTCCCAACTTCTCCCATGGATTCCTCAGGTCCTTGGGATAAGAGAAGCTTGGTAGGACCTCTTCCTGGAAGGGGTCCTTGATGGAGCAGCATGGGCTTACCTGGCAGTGGGGTGTGGTCCTGTAGGCTCCGGATGGGCACGATGAAGGCATGCATGCCCTGCCTGGCTCCTGAGCAGATCAACTGGGCCAGGACCAGGGCATGGGTGGCCGACCGTCCCACTGAGGACAGAAAGATGAAAAGCCCTTCAAAGGGAGACCTGGAATTGCTGTCCCCCAGCTTGGCCTCCTGGGGTGGGGGTTGCTGATGGACATTTTTAAGGCCTCAAAAAGTCATAGATGACAGAGAAGAGGATTTGTCCCCAAAGAACCAAACAAAACTAGCAGTGACTTGGCAAAGGACTATAATGAACAAGCTCTTAAAGTTTTGCTGTCCCCCCAAAAAACTATTAATGAATCACTCAGTCATCAATCTCATCATAATGAATACAGATCTCTACCGTTTATCAACATGCAGGTGGTGTCTGGCCCTGGACTGATGTGTGCTAGCTCACGCAGGGTAGATATGATGAGTCACATTTTCTAAGATGAGGAAATAGGCTCAAAGAGCAGAGTGACATGCTGAAGGACACTGGCTGGAGCGGCAGAGCTGGGATTTGAACCCTGGTCTGCCGGACCTTAAATGTGGGTTTCTTTTCTCCGTGGTTTTGATAGCGGCTGTTCTTTCTCTGCTTGTCTCTCACTTCTGTCCTGTTTTAGTTGAACTCCTGGTATTTGTTTATTTATTTTTCCACACGAGGCATATGTTACCCAGGTCCCCAAATGCTGCAGACATGTCCTCAGAGTTGAATTCTGAAGCCCAAGGAAGGTGGGGCTTTGCTGGGGATCCCTTCCTGGAGCTTGACAAATCAGTCTCTGAAATGCTGTGCATGGCAGTCACCTGGTAGCCATCTGATTAGAGCTGGTGGTGGCTGAGGACTCTCTGAGTATCTGGCCAGTGTTTTCCACTAACTACTCAGGGCCTGTGCTCTGGCTGGTGGCAAAATAAATCACTGACTCAGGAGTCGAGAGAAACTGAAGCTAGACCACGTGTGTGTGATGTGTACATGCACACGTGGGGGGGGGGCTGTGTGTGCACGTGTGGCCTTGTCTCTTATTCTCATCTCCTTCCGAGTCCCCCGGGGCACCTGCCAGCCACTCACTAATCAAAGTCTTAACAGCCCCTGTGTTTCAGGGAGGTGATTGACTCGACCAAGGCGACCAGCTCAGTGTAGGAAATCAGCTGAGGTCCCTCTGGCAGAGCCAGTGCTGCTCTTCCTTCTACCTTTGTTCTCCTTGGGGAGAGGCAGGGCAGGGGGACAATGGATACTCACTGTCCCCAGGCCACCACTTGGCAGCAGTCATTGTGGGGCTGTGTATCACAAACTCCTGGGTGGCTGCATCATAGGTGGCTTCAGTCTCCAGGCCTTGAAGATATGTCCCTTGGGATGGAGGAGGGGAGTTAGATATTCAGACAAGGTAGGGTTCTTACCTGGAGAGCAGCTTCTAGGTGGGACTGGATTCAGGTACCAGCCAGTATGGAGTGGGGTCCGCTTCCCTATGCACTTGCGGGCGCTCCTCCCCTTTCATCTGTGGGCTGTTGGGGGACTCACAGGGAAGGGTGCTGATGCTTCTGGAGGGAATGACTCGCCTGGTGACAGTTCACACAGTGTAGTTACACAAATTAGAAAAAGGCACCCCTGCTGAAGACCCTTGACTGCCATCTGCTGGAGTATTTTCAAATTAAATATACAAATCTGTGCGCCGTTGTGGGCCCTCCGGGACTGCCCTGCACAACCTGAACACTGTAGGCAGCAGCCCGTCCTCACCGTGTCCCAGTTCGGTCTGGGCATATGTTGTGATGATCTGGAGGTTTTGGCAGAGTGGGCCCCACTTAGCAATCTGTTCCTCGGAGCCCAGACTCCTGAGGGCATTCATGAAGACACCAGTTAAAACTAAGGCCACGTCTCCAGAGAGGGCCCTGTGAGAAAGAGATACTGCGGTTGAACAGCCTATTAAAGACAGGGGCCCAGGTACCCTCAGCCAGGGTGCAAGAGGAAGGGGCGCCTGGCTTCCGAATTTCCCAGGAAGCACTGCCTTTGTTGGGGGAAATGGCTCACGGGGCTGCGGACTTTGCAAGTGGTCCCGGGTAGATTGCTCTCTGGTGGGGCTGCACCGGAGAGGGCGCAAGCACCTGTTCGCGTAGGAGAGTTCGCCACCATCTGCCAACCAGCCCAGGCGCTGTGCTATCTTCTGTAGGTGGAATTTTTTCTTCAGGGCAGCCTCGTAACGCTCATTCTGGGTCATGAAATAATTGTTCTTAAGGCTGAACACTGGGTCGCTGTGGATGATGCATTCTGCAAGGGAGTGAGAAAAGAGGGCGTAGGGGCTTGGGCGTGGTTTCTGGTCTCTTCAGAGCTTCCCACCCGCTAGCCTCATGGATCAGGAAAGGAAGTCACTCGTTATTTTACAGATGAGAAAGCTGAGACCCAGAGGTGGCAAATGTGACCTGCTCAAGGTTATAACAGCAAAGCAGTGGGAAAATCAGGACCAGCATTCAGATCTCCGGCTGCCTAGGATTCTGTGACCCGGAAGGGCTCCGGGAATACTGGCATTGTTAGTACTGCCTTCCCAGCCCAAAGGAACAACTCTGACAGTATAACTGTAATGCATTCATAAAAAAGGGAGAGTGACCCTGATACGTTAGAGAGAAGAAACGAAAGCAGGAGCGCAGCGGGCGCTCCACTCCGCACTTGCCTCTTACCCACTTTCCTCCGGAGCTCAGTGTTCCGGGCTCCTCTGTCGAGGATGTTGGTGAGCCGTTCCACATCGAAGGATCGCACGCGCCTCTCACTTTGTATGTCAGGGTGCTCTTGCCTGCTCCAGCTATCCCCATAGGACACTCGGTGCACTGGGCCACCCATCCTACCCTGCATGTGCCTGCTGTCCCAGGAGAGAGACGTCTAGCCTGGCTGCTCTGAAGGTCTGCTCAGAGCATCAGGTGGCCCCAAGAACCTGTGTGCAAGAGGAGCTGCCTGGAGCTTGGTGTCAGTAAGTCCCCAGGTGCTGCTCCACCCCTGCCATTCCCCTCACCCCGCTCCATGTGCTAAGATTTGTACAGGGTTTGACCACAAAGCTCATGCTCCATCCTCTGCAACTTGTGTTAAAGCACCATCCTCACGAGGAGTCAGTGGTGGCCACACATGGACAAAATAAGGTTAGGTGAGTGGCCCCTAGTCACACAGCTGGAGGTGGCTAGGTCGGGATGGGGCTGACCACAGAGTGCATGCACTGTCCACACTGTGCCCCTCTGTGGGGGCTCACCGTGGGGACCTGGCAATTCCTTTCACTTGCTCCCAAGTCCCAGCCTCATCCAGCCCCATTTCTGGAGCTCTGATGCCGAGGGGAGGAAGCTCATATGTCACCATGGTTCCCCCCATCCCACCTCTCAGAGAGGCCCCCCTGACCACCAAGTCCCCGGCACATGTTCCCATCCCCACTCTGTAGTTTCTGATTACAGCCTTCTAACATGCAAGGTAATTAACTGGTTTGTTAGGTTTGTTTATTGCTGTCCCTGCCCACTCTGCCCCAACTAAAAGGCCAACTGTAAGTGGGCAGGGATCTTTAAGTTCATGTTCCAACAGTGCAGAGCCTGCCGCAGGAGGTGCCCGGTGAAAGAAGGAAGGCAGTGCTCATAGCCACTTGGAGCTGCCCAGGCACATTAATGGGACATCCCCTCCTCTGGGGTCGCCCTGTCCTTTCCCGGCCATGGCTCCTGACTCACCCTTGTCCTGCGTCCGCACTTTCGGCTTGGGCTGGCCTCTTCCTGAACGCAGATCTGAGCCTTTCAAAGGCAAAGGTGATTGGCTCAGGCCCTTTCTCCTCCCACAGAGGGGCAGGCCTGAGAATGCTGCCAGGAGGGCATTCCTGCTGGCTCCCAGCCTTCTGTGGGCCGTGCCTGGCGCTGGGCGGGTGTCTCAAAGCTGGGGATTTCTTTGACAGTACTTAGCTGTGTACCCCAGCTGTTTCCAAAATGAAACCCAGGATCTGCCCTGGTGGCTCCTCTATTCTCTCATCAGGAACTCAAGCTGGTCATACTGATTGGAATTAGGATAGATAGTAAAATGGCCAACAGGTATGAGAGTAAAGGACTTGGTCAGGACCTTCAAAGGCAAAGGACCATAAGGCTCACCTGTGGAGCAACTCCTTTGTCCAGAGGCTGGAAAACTGAAAGGAGCGGGGGTTGGACACTGATGGGAACTAGGAAAGATTTGCGATATGATTTATGTAGAGTTTAACCAGTGACGTTGGTGCTTTTCTCAATGCCTGCTTTACATAAATCTTAATCAATGCTCATACCCAAAAACCAATATAATCCCTCACTTCCACTCTTATGACCCGGGAAGGTGGGGTGCAGCTCCTCACTGGCACACTAAGATGGTGTCCTGCTTCCAGATGGCCTGTTTTAAGCATAATACAGGTAAACCAACTAACTCCACCTTGTGGAGTCTCTGCTCTCCTTCCTTAAATAAATCCTACTCCTTTTACTCTTTCCTTCTGTGGTTGTCCATGGATTTTATTCTTCAAATTCGGGAGACAAGAGCCTAGAAGATGTTCGGTGCCGAATTACCTGGGTGTGCTTCCACACCAAGAGCTGTGATGAACCACTCAACATTGGGGTTGTGGGAGGACCCAGCCCTTAGCTGGGGAGCTGCTTACATTATTTTTTTTTTAAAGAGAGAATCAAGTTTATTTACTTTTTTCCATCAGACCTTTGTTTCTCTAACATTTAATTGTGTACGCAGTGCTGGGGTTTGAACTTGCGTCCTTCACATGCCAGGCAAGTCCTGTAATCACTGAGTTCCAGTCCCTGCTAACACTGTTTCAGCTGCAGAAATCTGCAGCCAGCTCAAATTCTCAGTTTTAACTGGGAATAGCTGCAGACACTAAAAACGGGCTACCTCGGCCCCGGAAATCTGCAGTCAGCCCAAACTCCATTCACCAATGGACCCAGAGAATCTGGCCACATCCCCACACCCCTGCATCAATATCACAGGAGCTTAACAGGCTCCAGCCGCCATCCTTGTGTGAAAGGACTGCTCTGTAAGGCGAATGATTTTTCTCTCCCCCATGTCTCTGCTTTAGAATTTGGCTTATCTTCTATGTAGCATTAGTATTCACATGCCCTCCCCAGGTTTCCTGGATGGATGTTTGTGGAACACCTTCAGTGTGTTGGACACAGCACTGGGTAGGACCCAGAGGCCAGGAGAGGGATGGTATGCTGAGAGGTTCCCTCACTTCCACTCTTATGACCCGGGAAGGTGGGGTGCAGCTCCTCATTTTGCTGATAACGAAGCAATCTCAGAGAGGTAATGTCATCTGTCCCAGTTTGCACAATAACTAAATTATTGACAGATTAATAGAGCTGGAATTTGAACCAGTTCTCTGAGGATAAAGGTTAATTATTGACCCGTTTGTGCAAGATTGGGAAAGAAAGAGAGTGGAATTCTTGTTCTGGCAGGACATCTGCGGTTTGGCAACTCTGGGCAGGTGTCCTCCCCTCCAAGAGATACAGGGTGTCTGTGCCCTAAGGGACTCACAGTTCCTTGCTATGTGTCTAGCTTGTGTTTGCCAGAGGAGGCAGGTCCTGTGACCCAAGCTTTGAGACTACTACCTAGCAGGTTCTGCTGGATTGTAGGAACCTGGTAGGCCCCATTACTGTAGGCAGTTTATCTATTCACAGGCTTCAGGTTAGGTGACCTTGACCCTGCTTCCTGGAGATGAAAATGTTGGCTTCCCATCTGGCCTCTCTCAAGGATTTGTATAGTCATTGACCATAACAAATAACTTGTTGTCTCTCTTACAGGTTCCATGTTTTAGTAAATTCCCTCCCTTTAAATTATTTCTTCATCAGCTTAAGAGCTGGCCCTGCTCTCTGTGTTTACGTAGGATAATTTTGATTCATTGGACCAGACTTTTGAATTCTCTGGGGTCAAAAAAGTTTTTTTTTTTTTAATTTTATTATGAAACATTTCAAACCTGTAGAAAAGTGGGTAGAAAAACACCCACGTGTATCTAGCACCCAGTTTTACCATTGGTCATCTCACATTTCTTGTTTTTAATTTTTGATTTTGAAGTAACCCTAGACTTTGAGAAATTTGCAAAAAAATACAACAGCATTCCCATAGACCCTTCATTCAGGTTCCTCAAGCTTTAATCATGGTATAGTAAAGAAACCAAGAAATCAGCACTGGTGCAATACTACTAACTAGTCTTCAGCATTTATTTAAGTGTTTCGCTAGGATCAGCCTTGGGTAGAGTGATGAGCTGGAAAGAACCCAGGAATAATTACACTCATGGTTATGTTTTTTTTTTTTTTTTAAAGAGAGAAGGACAGTGAGAAAGAGAGAGAGACAGAGAAGGAGAGAGAGAATCAATTTTTATTGAGTTTTTCATGTGGCTTTTGTTGCTCCAACACTTAGTTGTGTACGTGGTGCTGGGGTTTGAACCCGTGTATTTGCGCATGCCGAGCAAGCGCCGTAACCGCTGAGCCACTGCTCCAGCCCCTCATGATTATGTTTTATTAGTGAAAGGATACAGATTAAAATCAGCTCGGGATAAAAGTGCGTGGTTTGGAACCCAGGATGGGGCAGGGGCGATGTCTGGGTGTCCTCTCCCAGTGGAAGCACGAACAGTGTTAAATTCTCTAGCAATGATGTGTGACCACACACCACAAGTACTGACCACGAAGGGAGCTCCCCTGAGCTGTGGTGTCGGTTACTGTGGCCATTCCTACAGGCCTGGGATGCTGGTGCCATTGACCTTGGTTACACATTCACTCAGACTCCAGACCCTCCAGAGGCCTCACTGAGAATCCACTCTAAGTCACATTGTGAGTGTAGAGAGCCTGCTCGTCTGGCCCCAGGCTCCAGGCATTGAATCACTCTTTTTAGGCTGGATATACCAAGAGATCAGAGGTTGATTCTCAGCAGCCGTCAAGGGCCTGTCCTATATTTGGCATGTACTTTGCCAGGATCTGAAATATGGTTGCATTAATCCTTTATTTGCCAGTTTTCCCATTAATGTCCTTTACCCCATTCAGGATCTATTATAGGATCCCACATGACATTGGTTGCCCTGTTTATACTAAATGGTACACTTCCTCAGACTTTGTCTTTTACGTTGTTGATACTTTGAAGACTATCAGTCAGGTAAATGTCCTTCAGTTTGGATTCATTTGTTTTTCTTGTGTTTAGACTGAAAATAAGCTCTTGGTGTTCTTTTAATATTTGTTTTACTGTACCCTATGTACGCAAAGTTTTGATTTTGTCTGTTTTGAAGAATCCATATTGTCACAGATGACATTCTCTGTGTTGCCAACAGAAACTTAATTTCTCACAGGTAATATTAAAAAATGTTCTTTCTACCTTTGAACTTAAAAATATTTAACTTTTTATGTATGCACGTATTAATATTGATTGATTGATTGTATTTGGAATTGAACCCAGCAGTCCTCTACCACTGAGCTACAGCCCCAGCCCCTTTGTTTTTTATTTTGAGATAGGATTCTTGATATGTTTCCCAGACTGTTCTCAAACTTGTGATCCTCCTGTCTCAGCCTCCCAAGTTGCTGGGATAACAGTCATATGCCACTGTGCCTGGCTTATTTTTTTCTCCATAAATATAATTTTTATACCCTTATTTTATTTATTTTTATATGGTGCTGAGGATTGAACCCAGCACCTCACACATACTAGGCAAGTGCCCTGCCACTGAGCTATTCCTGAAGCCGGCCTGGCTCATTTTTAGTTGACAAAATTATAAGTTTACTATGTACATCTTGATGTTTTATAATACCTATACATCATGAAATGATTAAATCAAGCTAATGAGCTAATTACCTCACTTATACTTTTGTGGTGAGAATAATTAAAGGCTACTATTTTAGCAATTTTCAAGTATACTATACTTGGTTATTAACTGTAGTCACCATGTTGTACTGTAGATCTCTTGATCTTATTCCTCTTATCTAACTGCAGTTCTTTGGCCAGCATCTCCCCCATACCCTCTCACTTCCCCTGGTCACCACCATCCTACCTCTGCTTCCATGAGTTTGATTTCATTACATTCTACATATGAGTGAGTTCAGATGCTAATTGTCTTCTTGTGCCTGTCTTATTTCACTTAATCTCATTTATGCCCATCCGTGTTGTTGCAAGCAGCAGGGTTTCCTACTTTCTAAAAGCTGAGTAGTATTCCATTGTGTCTTTCTGTCTCTCACACATTTTCTCTTTCCATGATTATCGATGGACATTAGGTTGACAGATGTCTCTTCAATGTACTATTTTCATTTCCACCAATCCTATTACTGGCATTATATGGTAGTTTTAGTTTCAATTTTCTGATTCTCCTCTATACGTTTTGCTATAATGGCTATACTAATTTAAATTCCCACCAAAACTCTGGAAATGTGTTTTTCTCCACATCCTCATCAACTCTTGGTATTTTTTTGTCCTTTTGATAATAGCCATTCTAACAGGAATGAGGTGGTATCTCATTATGGTCTTTTTTTTTTTTTTTAAGAGAGAGAGACAGGGAAAGAGAGAATCAATTTTATTTAGTTTTCATTACTCTGACACTTTGTCGTGTATGTGGTGCTGCGATTTGAACCTGTGTCCTTGTACATGCCCAGCAAGCATTGTAACCACTAAGCCACCATTCCAGCCCTGTATGTCTTCTTTTGAGATATAACTATTCAGGTTCTTTGCCCATTTTTAAATCAAGTTTTTTTTTCTATTGAGTTGTTTTAGCTCTTTACATATTTTGGTTAGTAAGTAGCCTTTTGTCAGGTGTATGGTTTGTAAAACACTTTCTCCTATTCTGTAGGTTGCCTCTTCACTCTTATTTTCTTTGCTCTGCAGAAACTTTTTAGTTTGATATAATCCTATTGGTTTATTTTTGCTTTGGTGGCCTATGCTCATGGGATAATTTTAAAAAATTATTGCCCAGACCAAAGTCATGGAACTTTCCCTCTATGTGTTCTTCTAGTAGTTTGGTAGCTTCAGGTCTTATGTTTAAGAGTTGAATCCACTGTGAGTTGGTTTTTGTGTATGGTGGGAGATAAGGGTCTAATTTCATTCTACCCCATATGGACATCCAGTTTTTACAAAACCATTGTTTTAATGGGGGGCAGGAGTTAGCGATTGAACCCAGGGGCACTTAACCACTGAGTCACATCCTGAGCCATTTTAATTTTTTTATTGTGAGACAGGGTCTTGCCAAGTTGCTTAGGGCCTTACTAAGTTGTTGACTCTGGCCTTGAACCTGAAATCTTCTTGAATCATTAGGATTATGGGTGTGCGCTACTGAGTCTAACTTCCCAAACTGTTTTTTGAAGGGAACATCTCTTCCCCACTGTGTATTCTTAGGTTGATTCCAGGCAGCTGGGTGGGGGCATCAGACAGCTCGCGCATGGAAGGAAAAACCAATCAGGCTGGCAGACAAGCCCCAATGGCATCTCGCAATTGCCCAATGATTGATGGAGTCACCAGCCAATCTCCAAAGGACAAGGCCCCCAGACTTCCTCTGCCCACCCCAGACTATAAAGTCCCTGCCCAGCCAGGGCTGCATGCCACTTCCCCTGCCTGCCTTCACTATGACGGTGCAGGTGAATCTAGCCCAAGAGCTGCTGATCTGTGCTTGAACATTTGGTGCCGAACACCCATTTTTTCTGATTTTTTACAAATACCTTTATTAAACATCAGTTAACTAGGGACCAGAAGATGGCTGCTGTGGGAGGGTTGCATTTATACTCAGTCCACGATGTGGGATGAAACAGTGGGAGTACTGTCGCTCTGTGAGGTGGACAAAGGGCAGACCTCACTGAAACTCAGTATCAGAAAAACAAGGAACATTAGAGACTCAAAGGTTTGGCTCCATTAATCACAGAAGAAAAACCACCTTGGAGCCAGGCAGCTCACAGCCACAAGGGCTGCCACAGTAGTGATAGTGCTGGTGGCAGTGCAGAGGGAGGGATGAGCACAGAAATACACGAAAAACAGATCTGGGATGGAGAACCCTGAGAGCAGAAGGGCTCTCAGTCCTTGGCTGAACCCAAGGGCCACTACACTAGTGCACACAGGATATAACATGTTTCCAAACTGGCTAGAGAGCTGGCAGCCATGTTGGGGGCAGCCATGTTGGGGGCAGCCATGTTGGGGGCAGCCATCTTGGGGCAGCCATCTTGGGGGCAGCCATCTTGGTGAGGCCGTGGCTGTGGGAGCTCTGAGCTGGCAGAGAAAGAAGCCTCTTGCCCAAAAAGAGCAAAGTAGCCCCTTGCCCAAAAGGGAAAAAAAGTTGTTACATTTTAATTTTTCTCCTCAGCAAGCTGCTTTTTTGTGGGTTTACCTTCTTGTCAGCAGCACTTCTTATAAATATTAGAGATTTAGATATTACACTTAGTTCAAACAAAAAACTGTGCAAGGGAGGTTTTTTCCCACTTTAAAAATTAATTCTTTTTATAAGTAATGAATTACAAAACTTTGTAACTTTTCACTGTTAGTCAGTCAATATATAATAAGAGCTTTGTAACCACCCAAAGAATAAAATTACAAGGTTCGCAACCCATCAGGTCCAGAGAAGTTTTGGCAGTCACCCCCCTCTGGTATGGACCAGCATGATAACACCTGCTTCCTGAAAATTCTTCTGGTGTCTTGCCTCATCTGTCCTATGTCACCGGGATCCAGACTGTGCAGGCAAAACTCCAGACCACAGTGACCATCTACCTACATTGTCTATTTTGACCTTCTCAGTAGAAATATTCACCTCAACTTTTCATTAAGAGTTTTTTTTTCTTCCCCCCTTTGGTTTCCTGTGTGTTTGTGTGTTCTTGTGGTGCTGGTTGGTTCATGGACATGTATACATACATATATTCATACTTATTTCATTCTTTATATTCTCTTCTCTTTTTTAGCATTTAAAAAAATGTAGATATTTTCCCTTGCCCTGCCTTAGGAGGGTTAGGTTTGCAATCAGTATATTTACGTTTAGTTTTGCATTGTCTCTCATTTGTATGACTAACCTGTGCCTCTTTGTAGCCTCCCCTTCTGGTGACAGTCAAGTTCTATTGCTCTCTCTTTCACTCTTCCTTTACTTTCTTGTCTCTGTTTGTTCTACTGTGTATTTAAAACGTCACATCCTACAACTCTTCTACTTTGTATCTGTGCAGGCTCTGAAACTATTAGCTTCTCTCTACCTTCTTTTCACATTACCTTTTCTCTTAAATATCTATACTCTCACCACCCTCTCCCTTTCATTGATTCATACAACTTGAGCCCCCACCATTAATGCTGTTGTAACCATTACTGCTCTGGGTGCCAAAGTTGATACTTGTCTGCTTTTAAGCCAGATATACATGGTGGTTACATACCGTTCTCACAGAAGGCATTTGATGACTCTACCATTTCTCTCTTAGGTGGCAGTTAATTTTGTAGTAATCACAGTAGGAACTAAGTATCCAGTTTAACACTGTATATTGTTTGCATTGGTTGTTGCTGTTGCTAGTTTCCCCATATTTTGTGAAGTGATGGGAATCTACGGGAACAGTAAAAGTTTACAGGGTAGGAATTTGCCACTGAACTCAATTTTCCCTGACAGTATTCAGGGACCACGGAAGGGAGAGGACAGAAACCCCCAAACTATTAACAAGGATCCAAGGAGGAACAACCAGAGAGAGAACTCAGGACCCATCCTCTGACATTGATCCATACATCAAAACCAGAGAGAAACCTCAGAACAAATAAGATAATTGTACACAAAAGGCCACATACAAAATAATAAGAGGAACAGGAATCCATTTCAATTAAGGCATAAGAAAAAGACCTTCCAGAAAATGGGAAAACAGGCTAACAAAGCTCACACCCCCAAACCCATAATCCCCCAGCAAAGGAGCCTAATGATGATGAGGTGGATGAAAACCAAGAGAAAGGTTATAATTTCATTACCAAAATGATCAAAGAATTAAAAGAAGATTTAAGGAAAGAAATAAGAGCAATTACAGGAGATGAAAGATCACTTTATTTTTATTTTTTCAAAGACAGAAGGACAGTGAGAAAGAGAGGGAGACAGAGAGAATCAATTTTTTAATTCAAATTTTCACATGGCTTTCATTGCTCTGACACTTAGTTGTGTATGTGGGTGCTGGGGTTTGAACCCATGTATTTACACATGCCAGGCAAGCAATGTAACCACTGAGCCATTGCTCCAGCCCGAAAGATCACTTTAACAAAGAAATACAAGTAGTGAAAAGAAACATAACAATTTCTAGAAATGAAAGACATAATCAACCAAATTAAAAATTCACTTGAAGGCATCACTAAGATATTAGACTCTGTAGAAAATAGAACTTCAGCTCTTGAAGAAAGAACTCCAAGTACTGAAGACAGGCTAAATGATCTTGAGTACACAAAGACAGTAAAAGGTAAAAGCTTATAGAATATGACCAGAATACATAAGAGCTCAGGGACAAGATTAAAAGACCAAACCCGAGAATCATTGGGATAGAAGAGAACGTAGAAGTACAAACTAAAGGCATAAAGAACGTTTTCATTGAGATAGTTACAGAAAACTTCTCCCATGTCAGAAATGAGATAGAGTATCTCATCCAGGAGGTGTATAGAACCCCAAATAGACCTAACTGAATGATAAATTCACCAAGACACATCATGTTCAAAATGTATAACAGAGAAAAACAAGGAAAGAATATTAAAAGCTACAAGAGAGAAACATCAAGTCACAGTTTTTTAAAGAGAGAGAGAGAGAATCAAGTTTTATTTATTTTTCATCTAGTTCTGGTTTCTCTGACACCCAATTGTGTATGTAGTGCTGGGGTTTGAATTTGGGTCCTAGTCCATGCCAACCAAGTGCTCCAACCACTGAGCTACTGCTACAGCCCCATCAAGTCACTTTTAGAGGAAAACCAATAAGGATCAATTATGATTTTTCAGCTCAGATCCTAAAAGCAAGGAGGGCCTAGAATGATATACATTCTGTACCATGAAAGAAAACAACTGTCAGCCAAGATTATTATACCCAGCAAAACTCAGTTTCAGATTCGAGGGGGAAATAAAAACATTACATGACAAGAATAAACTAAAGCATTCATGAGCACAAAACCAGCAATACAAAGAATACTCAAAGACAGATTTCACATGGAGGCACAAAGAAACAATTCCCAAAACCCACAAACAGAAGTTCAACAAAAGTATAATATGCTAAAGGAGCACAACATACAGCAAATAACCATGATGGCAATAAACCACAAACATGTACCCATACTACCACTGAAAGTTAATGGCCTCAACTCCCCAGTCAAAAGACACAGATTAGCAGAATGGATCAAAAACCAAAATCCAACAATATGCTGCTTACAAGAGATCATCTTACAGGCAAAGACATCCACAGGCTTAAGGTAAAAGGATAAAAAAAAAGAGTTTCAGGCATATAGCCCAAGAAAACAAGCAGGAGTAGTGATAATTATATCTGACAAAGTAGATTTCAACCAAAAATTAATTGGAAGAGACACAGAAGGCCACTACATTTCAGAACAAGGGTGCAATCCAGCAAGAAGATATAACCGAAGCAAACATGCCCCAAATAAAAATGCATACAACTATGTGGAAAAGTACTCCATGATATTACACTCCTCATAGATGTTAAAGCAGTAGTAATGGGGGACTTCAATACACCCTTATCACCAATAGACAGGTCATCAAAACAAAAAATCAATAAATATATCTCCAACGTAAACAACACTATAAATCAAATGGACTTGACATACATCTATAGAATATTTCACCCCAAAACAACTGAATTTACCTTCTTCTCAGCAGCACATGGATCTTTTTCCAGAATAGATCATATTCTAGGCCATAAGGAAAATCTTAACAAATACAAAAAAAGATATAATCCCATGTATCCTATCAGATCTTAAAGGAATTAAGCTAGAAATCTACAGCAAGAAAACTAACAGAAACCACATAAATACATGGAGACTGAATAACACTGTCTTAAATGAAGAATGGATCAAAGAAGAAATGAGAGCAGAAATCAAGGAATTCTTAGAAATGAATGAGAGCAAAAACACAACATACCAAAATTTCTGGAACAGTATGAAAACATTTCTTTTTAAAATTTTTTTTATTATTTTTTTATTAGATGTATACAGAGATACAATTGAGGGGGAAACATTATCCAACCATCAATAACCAATGTATATACTTAGTTATCCAGGGCTAATGCCCAATCATGGATGCCCAGCTTGGGTTTCCCCTGTTGCTGTTTCCCCCAGAAGAAGTCCTGCGTTAAATGGGTATCTCATGGAGGAATGACATCTGCTTCTGAGATGGTTCCCCCATATTCCCACTCTCCAGTCTCATAGGAGTTGTGAAAACATTTCTAAGAGGAAAATTTATAGCACTGAGTGCTTACATTTAAAAACTAAAGAGATCCCAAATGAAAAAGCGAATGTGCCACCTCAAATCCTTTGAAAAAGAAGAACAAAGTAATCCCAAAAACAGTAGAAGAAATAATTGAGATCAGAGCTGAAAGCAATATAATTGAGATAAAAAAAACCTGAAAAATACAAAACAAAGAATCAATGAAATGAAGAGTCGCTGCTTTGAAAAAATAAATAAAATTGACAAATCCTTAGCCAAACTCACCAAAAGAAAGAATGAGACAAAGCAAGTCAACAAAATCAGAGATGAAAAAGGAGAGATCACCACAGAACCTTCTGAAGTCCTAGAGACTATCAGAACCTTTTTTGAGAACTTAAACTCTAATAAACTGGAAAATCTAGAAGACATGGACAAATTTCTAGATACATATATTCTACCCAAATTGAGTCAGAAAGACATAGAAATCCTAAACTGACCAATATCAAGTAATGAAATTGAAACAGCAATTAAAAGCCTTCCAAAAAAGAAAAGCTCAGGGCTTGTTGTAATCTCAGCTGAGTTCTACCAAACCTTTACAGAAGAACTAACACCTCTTTTTCTTAAGTTATTACATGAAATTGAAAGGGATGGGACACTCCCAAACACTTTTTATGAGGCAATCATAACCCTGACACCCAAACCCCACAAGGATGCATCAAGGAAAGAAAACTACAGATCAATATCCGTGATGAACATAAATGCAAAAATCCTTAATAAAACACTAGCAAACCTCATTCAAAAACATATCAAAAATATAGTACACCATGACCAAGTAAGTTTCATTCTAGTGATGCAAAGTTGGTTCAACATATGCAAATCAATAAATGTGATTCATCACTTAAGCAGAATTAAGGACAAAAACCACATAATCATCTCAATAGATGCGGAAAAGGCCTTTGATGAAATCCAACACCTATTCATGTTAAAAATACTGGAAAAACTAGAGATCAAAGGAGCTTCCCTTAACATTGTAAAGGCCATTTATGACAAACCCATAGCCAACATAATACTAAATGAAGAAAAACTGAAAACATTTCTTTACTAAATTCAGGAACAAAATAAGGGTGTCTATTCTCACCATTCCTTTTTAATATATTCCTTGAAACACTACAGCAATCAGATCAGAAAAGGAAGTCAAAGGGATAGGAATAGGAAAGAAAAAGTCAAATTATCTCTGCTGCTGATATGATCCTATACCTAGAAGGCTGATTGGGAGCTGTGGCTGGCTATCTCTGTTCAGCATCATGACAGTATTGAACCACTGTTTCAAGCCTTGGAAAAGATCAGAATTCAAATTCTGTTTATACTGAATGCATATTGCTTTGTCATCATGATAAAGTTGAAAATTGTAAGTCAAAAGATTGTAAATTCAGGACTATTTGAAATATATATTCATTAACAAGTTATTATAATTATTTTTAATAGTTTTGCCTCTTAACCTTCATACTGAAACATAAGTGATTTGCATGCCACCGTAACAGAAATAAAATATTCTGAGTTTGATTGTTTTCTTTCCTTTACCTGTGAGTTTTATACTTTCATATATTTTCATGTTACTAATTAGCATTCTTGTCTTTTAGTTTGAAGGACTTCTTTTCTCCTTGCTTGTAGGGCAGATCTAGAAGTCCTTTAACTTGTTTGTCTGGGAAAGTCTTTCTATCCCCCATCCTTTCCTCCGTTCTTGGTGCTAGAGATTGAACACAGGTGTTTTAGTCAGCTTTTTTGTTGCTGTGACCTAAGGACCTGACAAGAACAATTTTAGGAGGAAAAGTTTATTTTAAGGGCTCACAGTTTCAGAGGTCTTAGTCCACAGGAAGCTGGCTCCATTCCTTGGGGCTCAAGGTGAGGTTGAATATCATGGTGGAAGGCATGATGCATCCAGGGAGGAGACAGACAAGCTCCACACCAGATAACAAAATATATACCCTACAGGCACGCCCTCAGTGGCCCACCTCCTTCAGCCATACCCTACCTGTTTACAGGCACCTGCTAACAGTGTTTACAGGGGACTGGCTCACTGAGTTAAGGCCCTCATAACCCAGTAATTTCACCTCAGCCTTCCTGGATTACCTCATGAACTTTTGGGGGACACCCTCCATTCAAACCATAACAATAGGGATGCTTTACCACTGAGCTATGTCCCCACTCTATTTGTTTATTTATTTTATGTATGTTTGTATGTGTGAGGCTCTTACTCAGTTGCCCAGGCTGGTCTGGAACTTGTGACCCTCCTGCCTCAGCCTCATGAGGCTGTATGACAGGTGTATGTCACCACACCTGGCTGTTTCCTTCATTTCAGAAGGACAGTTCTTGGTTAGAAGTTTTTCCTTCAGCCCCTGTTCTTTCCTGGATATAAGGGTCCTACTGACAGGTGGATTGGACTTCACTTCTGTGTGATTTGCTTCTTTTCTCTAGCTGCTTTCAGGATCCTCCCTTTGCTTTTTTATTTTAATCATAGTATGTCTGGGTGTAGTATTGTTTAAATTTAATCTCTTTGGAGACCACTGAGATTCCTGTATGTGGATATTTTATTTCTGTCCCCAAATTTGATATATTTCCTGATAGTTCTTTACATTAACCTAATTTTTATAACCTGCTTGAGTTGTCTTTCTGTTTTTTGCCACCAAATAGTTCTGATTAATATAGGTTCAGTATTTGTTCATATGTAGGTATCTCCCAGAGCCTTAAAATCTCTTCAGATTAATAGACTGACTTTATAATATCAGTTCATCTTTCTGACCCAACGTTTTTTTTTCTATTTTTTTCCTATATTGTCTTTTATTTCTATTAGTGTTTTAGTTATTGTGTTTAAATAAATCACATGTTTTGAGTTCAATTAGCATTCCTATTATTTATTTACTTGCTTAAAACATAACGTCAAGGGGTTGGGGATTTAACTCAGTGGCGGAGCACTTGCCTACCACATGCAAGGCCCCGAGTTCGGTCCTCAACCTTAAAAAAAAAAAGAAAAAATGATAATGTCAAGCATTGTCCCTTTTCATAGCTGTGCACACCACAGTAGGAGCTCCATAGATTTTGGTGAGTTTAGCTTGTACCCTCCTGTGTTGGGCAAAATGGGTAGAATAGGCTGCAGGGATGAAGCACCTGCCAATGAGTAGCTGAACACAGGTTCATTTCTCCTTGATTCCATATCCACCACTGGCTTGGCGCCATCTGGGACAGCTGCCCTGTCTGTGGTGACTTTATGGGTCAGGATGCTTTCATTGTGTTGGCTCCTCCATCTTCGCTGAAAACCCCCGCATTTATCACCCAAGGGAAGAGAAGGAATCGAGGGTCCCCTGGGGCCCCTCATTGCCTCTGCCCAGAGGTGACCCTCGTCACACTTTGACTTCATCAACCAGAACTCGTCACAGGATCCTGTAGAGAGAACGGTCCCAGGAGAACCAGATAGGGCTTTCCTTGGATTTTGGGTTAGCAAATTAAAGCAGAAGAGAAATTCTCAGGCATTGTTTGGAAATAGCAGTAAAAATATTGCATAGTTTGAGGGGACTCAGAGCCGGCACGAGAGGGGGTGGGGTGATAACGCCTCCAAACATGAGGGCAGGGAGAAGGAGCAGTGGTGCTTGTTTGTTTTGTTTTTGTGGTGCTAAGGATCACACCCAGAGCCTCGTGCATGCTAGGCCAGCACTGTACCACGGAGCCACATCGCCAGGCTGGGCACAGTGGCTTGAAGTGGCTTAGCCACGCAGGAAGGGATGGGTGCTAGATAAGCTTAGGGACTGAGAGAAGAGACTGAGTGGAAACAGGACTTGGAAGGGTCAGTTCAGCAAGAAACAGATGGAGTGAAACTACTGGGGAAAGGACATTGCTAATAAATAACTTTTAGTGGGTACTGGTCCGGTACCAGGTACTTATTAAGTACTTTGTAAACTCAGCCCTCTCAACCCACAAGGGAAGTACTGTTGCCACCCCCATTTGACAAGTGAAGGACTCAGTTACTGAGTAACTTGTTTGGTTCACTCCACTTGCAGGGTGGTGGAGCTGGGTCCCCCAGCTTGACCCAGAATCTGAAGTCCATCTCAGAGCCTGAAGGCTCTTATAGTCACACTTGCCGCCTGTCAGGATATCCCCAAAGGGGAGGGAGGCAGGGAGCAGAAACTTCCATCCTTTGAGATGTGCGAGTGCTGGGCTAGGGGTCTGCTCCTTCCTGACCCTCTTCCCTGAGCTTCCTGGGCTGAGAACAGGGCAGTGGACCCTTGTGTGCCTTATAGCCACTGACTTTCCTATCATCTGTGAGTGGGATGGGCCTGGGGTTCTTGTTCCCAGATCGACGGAGGGTGGCCAGCTGGCCTCAGCCTGCTCTCAGGGTGTTCTAGGACAGATGGGAACTCCTGATGTGGGTGCTTTGTAAACCTCTCTCCGGTAGACCCTCCACAGGTGCTGCCAGAGTAAGAGAGTCAGGCAGATGTGGGTCCACAGAAAACAAGGCTAGTGTGAGATATCCCAAACTCAGAGACTCAAGTGTTGAATGCTTTCTCTCATTTGTGGAAGCTAGGATACAATCGGAAATAGTTGTATAGTTGGCTAAGCTAATAATAATCTCAGCATGGGCGATTTCTTACACAAGCAGGAGGAACCTTGTCTGGGACACTGGGGGATGAAGGGAGGGTGGCAGGGAAGGGGGAAGGGGATAGGAGGGATATGAAGGCTGCTGGAGGGAGGGAGTAGGGTGGTTATCAACCCAGCGGGGAACCTTCAACTTCCATGAGGAGCCCAACTAATACGGAGTTAAGTAGGGGGCAACATGGGATCAGAGGGATCCAAAGCACAGAGACCATGGAATGGCATCAGCCTTGGCTTGCTCTGTTGCTATGTATTTGTTCATGATTGTATGATAACAATTCCCTCCTAAACGTAAGACTATCTTGAATGAATTAAAAATAAATAAATAAAATTAAATTTAAAAAAAAAACAGGGCTAGTGATGGTCTTGGGGGATTGCATGAGATGATTCCTATGAAGTGTTGAGCACGGTCCCCGCCACGGATGCTGGATGTTCAGCGTGGAGAGCTCTTCTCGTCCTTGTCACAGATGTGGAATGAGGCCTGAGAGTTGCCCAGGCTTGTGACGGATCGGAAGTGGCAGAGCAGGGGCGTGAATCCAAGTTTGAGCCACAGAATCAGCCCCTGCTCCCTGCAGGTCCTGTGGGACTGTCCCTGAGCAGTTTACCTGGGATTTGAGTCATCCAGAATCCCAAGGGGAGAACTGCCTTTTCCATGAAAATTTTGTTTGAATATAGCATATCATGCAATTAATGTTCCTTCTTTAACCATATCTGAGTGCGGAATCCTCTTGGGATTTTGTATTAAAACAGTTTCTCTTTTCTGGCATACTGGCATGCTTTCAAATAACACTGTAAGGGAGGGAAATAACATTTTCCTCAGCCACCGTGAGTGATTTTAGTTTTGCAGTGCTGGGGACGGAATCCAGGGCCTCGTATATACTAGGCAAAGGTAAAAGTTCTACCACTGCATTACTTAACCAGGACTAATTTGTTTTCGTGTGTGTATGTGTCTCTGTGTGTGTGTGTGTGTGTGTGTGTGTGTGTGTTTTGCAGGGAATTGAACCCAGGGCTTTACACATGCCAAGCAAGTGCTCTCCCACTGAGCTATGTTTCTAGCTCTTATGGTGTGGATCAAAGGTGTCCCCCAAAAGCTCATGGGTGACAGTGTGAGGCTGAGGTGGAATGATTGGGTTATAAGAGTCTTAACCCAATCAGTGAGTTAATCCCTCGTAACTATAGGCAGGTAGGGTGTGGCTTGAGCAGGTGGGTCATTGGGGCCTTTGGGGTACAAATTTTGTATCTGGTGTGGCTTCTCTCTGCTTCCTGGCAATGCCTTGAGCTACTTCTCTCCGCCATCCTCTTCCACCATGATGTCCAGCCTCACCTTGAGCCCTGAGGAAAGGATCCGGCCTTCTGTGGACTAAGACCTCTGAAACCATGAGCCCCCAGATAAAATTTTCCTCCTAAAATAGCTCTTGTTGGGTCCTTGGGTCACAACAACGAAATAGCTGACTAAAACACCAGCCATCCTGAGTTCCTAGTTGGGATAGGAACCTATAATAAAAGAAAGATTAACAAGAAGAAAATAATTTCTTGATGTATTCAGCTCACGTGAAGTGGAAGAAACTGAGATAGAAAATGTTAGGCAGTCAGAGCAGTTGGAATGTTCGAGTTGGTCGAGGGAAAACTGGTTTTTCTCTTTCCTTTGATATTGCCAATGCTAATAAGGGTCTGACAAGATAGGCCCAGGTGCAGACACTCCATGCTGCTAAGGAAGGAACCACATTCTTTCCACTGGTGCTTGAGGCATGGACCAAAGACTGGACCAGAATTCCCCGCACCTATGTCCTAGGTACAGGGCTAGGAAGCAATGACCAATCGAGCAGAAGACGTCATATAAAAAGGGCAAATCTAGCTGTCTATTCAGCTCTGCTCCCTGCTCCCACTCTGGGGGAAGTCTGCTCTTTTCCCTGTGTTTTACTTTCTGTAAAATGGTCTGTCTACTACGCTTGCCTCGGTGTCCCTTGGTTTCATTCTTCGACTCCAAAAGGACACAAACCCGATATCCACGAAACGGGCATCAAAATCACAATAAAGAGTAACTCAGCAGTGGTTTGACACTCTGATTGGTACAGCAACCTCAACAAAGAGCGATGTTTGACCAGGCTCGGTGGTGCACGCCTGTAATTCCAGTGACTTGGGAGGCCCAAGCGGGAGGGTGGCAAGTTCAAGGTGAGCCTCAGCAATTTAGCATGGCCCTCAGCAGCTTCACAAGACCCTGTCTCAAAATAAAAAGGGTTGGGGGTGTAGCTTAGTGAGTGGTACAGTGCCCCTGTGTTCAAACTCCAGTGCCAAACAAACAAAAAAAAAAAAAAGAAAAAAGAGAACCAATGCGTTTGTGGAGAAATGGCAGGACAAAGGAGACTGTCAGGTTTCTCAGGAACTATGAGAAGGTAAACACATGGGAGAAAACCAATCGAGTAAGGTCTGTTTGCACACAAGTCTTGATGCTGTCTATGGGGAAAGAAGAATTTATATATATTCATCCTGGCTTTAGACAGAGAAAGGAGACGATGGAGAGAGCTTTTCCTCTGTTCAATGGTCTTTAACTGTCTTCAGCTCTAGAATAATTTCATGTCAAAGAGGTGTATTTTGGGGACACATATTCTTCAGCAGCTGCTATAGCAAGAGTTCTTGCTAAATGCCAGTTCTAATTGACAGCTGCATTATAGGTTGGGAAACCAAAGCACAGCTCTCCCTAAATCGTGGTTGGCGGTGGAGTCAGGATTTGAAGTTAAGTTTTGGAATTTTTCTGGGGTGCGTGCGTGTGTGTGTGTGTGTGTGTGTGTGTGTTGGCCTTGGAATCTAGTTGAATGGAAACTGACATAGATCCTGAACCCTGAGCTTGTGTAGTTGAAGTCTGGAGGTGTCGAGGGGCTGGAGGTTATAAGCAGCTCAGTCCCTTCTTCTTCATCCGTGGATCACTGAAGGGTGCTGCGCCACTTTCTCTGACTTTTCCTCAGCCTGGGTTAAGGACTCAGTGTCCATTTCTGCCCTTTTACACTCAGTCGTGAAACTCTCCCCAGCTCAGGTTCTGGAATCATTCTTTCCCCTCCACCTTCCCTTTTCAGAGCCTGTTGCTCCGTGATTATCCTTCAGTCGGGAAGACCGAACCAACCCTCTGAATTTACTGTTGCCCCAAGACTGTTCGATACTTGGGAAGAATGCAGGCCACTTCTTGTGGGGGTGGAGGGGTGGCAGGTGTTGGAGGTGGCCTCAGTCTCTGGACATGCCCATCTGGCCGACCGCCTCACCCCGAAGCTCTATCTTCCTTCCTGAAGAAGGAAATGAGGGTCTCCTAGGGGGGATGAGCATTTTAGATCAGACACCGAGACGGGTGAGCTTAGATTCCCTGGTCCCGTGGGAAGGACTTCTTGGAGTGCAGAGCCCTGGTCACACAGCAGTTGCCAGGCAAGCCAGGAGCATTGCTGGGTCCATTCACTCAGCAATTCTGCTCACCATCTCAGTATAAGGTCCTTTCTGGGAAGAAGACGAGTGCACTTAATAGGAAGGTTAACTTTGGACAATAAGCCCAACCCCACAACCTCCTGGGATGGGTGCCAGACACCCTTCAACTCAAATAGTTTTGCGCTGTGGATTGAATATGTTTATCCCCCTAAAATTTACATGTGAAGTTTTAATCCCCAATATAATTGTATTTGGAGATGGAAATTTTGGGAGATAATTAAGGTTAGATGAGGTTCTGTGTATTGAACCAAAAAATGGCAATTGGTGACCTGGACTACACCTGTCCTCAGGAACAAGTTGTGCAGAGCAGAGCACTCAAATACCCTGCCATCGTAACAGGGCAAATCCTGTACAAAAGTGCAGATCCTTCTCCAGAAAGTGAAACAGTCCTTGACCTTGAGTTTAGACAGCAGCTGCCAGGGAAAGAAAAGTTCTAAGCATAACAGAACAACCACAAAACTGCTGAAGATGCTGCTAGCAAAAGCTTTCTCACAGTTAACTTCCTGATGATGAAAACCTATATAATTAACTTGCTGTGCTAGCGCTGGGTCACTCTTCCTCTGTCAGAGGACAGTGTCCCACCTGGTCCCAGCTTTCTCTATATGTCTGTGTCTGTGTGTTTTTTCCTTCATGCATCATTGCCCCTTGCTGGTATCTGAGTTCAGCCATGCAGGTCTTGGCAGTCCTGAGGGTGAGGTCCCCGTGATGGGATTAGTGCCCTTATTAGAAGAGAGGATGGAAAGTTTCCTCTCCCCTCTCTCCTTACCCTTCCATGAGGACACAGTGACAAGGTGGCTGTGTGAAAGCCAGGAAAAGTGTGCTCATCAGAAACTGACCATTCTGGCGCCTTGACCTTCGGCCTGCAGCATCCAGAACTGTAAGAACTTTTCTGTTGTTTAAGCTACCTGGTGTGTGGTATTCTGTTGTAGGCAGCTCAAGCAAATTAAGACATCCTGACAGGATGAGATTAAGACAGTTAACTACTCAGCGGAGGGTGAGGGTACTGTTCTTGTGACATCTAGCAGTAGGGGGGACTCTAAGGCAAGGTCCCAGGAGATGCAGGGTGGTTGGAGGTTGGTGGGTAGTTAATGGAACTGGAAAATCAAATTGTTTCAGGTTCTTTTCAGCAAGGGTGCAGGAGTCCCACCCTGGTGGTGGATTCTGAACTGTTGCTTGGCCCCAAAGACTAGATGGATTTGAGGGTGGGGGCATGGCTGGATCTGGGGTCTGGGCCACAGCAGTGTGGACATTCCCTAGGATGCAGGTAGATCTACATTGGCCTGAGTGTTTTTAGAGATGGAGCCTAAATCCCTCCAATCGAGATAGACAAATGGAAGATGAAGTAGGTCCCTGAATCCCATGGCAAATACTTAGGTGGGAGCCTTCTGAGCCCTTTCTAGGAGCAAGACCCGGCTGTCATGGAGAGAATATAGATTTTGCAGACAGATGGTTCTGGAGTGTGAATCCCGTTTCTCCTGGGAATTGCTTTGTGTCTTCTGACAAGTTCCTTACTTTGCCTGGGCTTTGGTTTCTTCATCTGCATAGTGGGAAGGAGGTCACCTGACTGTCATGGGTGGTCACGTTGCTGGCTGTCCATGAAAGTAACGATCGTTATTGACATCCATTCATAACTTTCTTTTTCTTTTTATTTATTTATTTAATTTTTTTTCAAAGAGAGAAGGACAGTGAGAAAGAGAGAGAGAGAGAATCAATTTTTATTGAGTTTTTCACATGACTTTCATTGCTCTGACACTTAGTTGTGTACGTGGTGCTGGGGTTTGAACCTGTGTACTTGCGCATGCCCAGCAAGCGCTGCAACCACCAAGCCACCGCTCCAGCCCGGCCATTCACAACTTTCTGAACACCTCACTTTGCTGGCCCTGCGCTGTGATGGAGACAAAGGTGAGGAGCGCTAGGCTCCTGGGGGTTGGTGCTAATATAAAGTGTGGCGAGGCAGCTAGAGCTCCTGGGTTCTGATGGCTTCCTTCTGAACCAGGGAGGGAGGGGCCCTTTGCCTGCTAACGTCTGCCCTCAGTCCTGGTTTTGTATTCCATGTTGATCTGCCATGGAAGAGGATGCTTTCCAAACCCAAACCAGGACCCATGGTCTGGTGCACTGGAGAGTGTGCTGCCTCTGTAAGAACGGCAGGTCTTTCCTTCTTGAAGGCCTCTGAAACAAGGTGAGGGCCTGAATTTCTACTTTTAGGGGGCTCTGACTCTAGATCCACTGTGCTGTGTGGGAGCTTCCAAGCACGTAGATCACGTGAGCACAAAGCCAGAAGGGCCCGGGTATGTTGATGAGAGCCCAGGAGGCCACTGGAGGCTTCTGGACATCTCTGGGTGAGGAGGAAGGCAGCTGGGGTCTCCTCCGGATGCTGTGGCCTGAACCTGGGAGGACGCTGGGCTTACTGCCCAGAGAGGGAGAAGGAGCTACTCATCCGCATTCAACAGACATTTGCTGAGCACCTTCCATGTGCCCTGTGCGATGAGGGAGCAGCAGAAGCCAGACAGACCAAAGTCCCTGCCCTCATGGAGCTGACCTTGCTGTTAGGAGAGACACAGGAAAAAGAAGTAAAATAGGTAATAAACTTTATGGTAATAAGTGTTAAGAAAGGCGCAAATAAGCACAGAGGAGCACGCCTGTGATCCCAGCACCTCAGGAGACTGAGGTAGGAGGATCACAAGTTCAAAGCCAGCCTCAGCAACTTGGCGAGGCCCTAAGCAACTTAACAAGACCCTGTCTCAGAGGAAACAATAAAAAGGACTGGGGATGTGGTTCAGTGGTTAAGCACCCCTGGGTTCAACCTCTGGTACCAAAAAAAAAAAAAAAAAAAAAAGAAAGAAAGAAAAAAAAAAAGTCAAGCGGGCAGGGACCAGGGACAGTGGCATAAAGAGGGAAATGTCCTCTCTACCACCTCTTACTTCTAACCCGGGATCTTTGGATCTAGGAACGAAATTAATATAGGGCTGACTAAGCAGACAAAAGCATCCAGGTTTTATTAAATTTACACAATGGTGAAGTCCAAGTAATGACAAAAGCACAATCATTTTAAACTTTCAGTCAAAGAATAATACATCTGTGAAGGAATAACAGGACAAATGGGTCTTGGGACTACAGTAGTGAATTCCAGGGCTGTCACCGAGAGATAAATGGGGACACATGAAAGTTAATGGAAGATTGGGCTGGGGCGGTGGCTCGGCGGTTACAGCGCTTGCCTGGCATGCATGAGGATGCAGGTTCAAACCCCAGCACCACGTACACGATGAAGCGTTGGAGCAACAAAAGCCACATGAAAAACTAAATAAAATTGGTTCTTTCATTTTCTCTCTCTCTCACTGTCCCTCTCTCTTTTAAAAGAAAAAGAAGAAAAAAAAAGAAAGTTAGTGGAAGAGTGATTTCAACAAATGTGTTTATTCAGGTTCATGGTAGCCCCAAGTACTAGGCTCTGGTGGTGATCAAGGCTCTTTCCCTGCCTTGGTATGGGGACTCTTTATGGATTTATATCAGAGAAGACAAGCCAAAGGGTCCTTTCTGAAGTAATAGTTGCTCAAGTGATTACATTTTAAAATAATCAATATACAAATTCAGTGTATTTTGAGATGAAAGTTCCTTAACTCTTTCAAAGGGAAGTGTATAGATGTTGACATTTTATTTATGTTTTTAGTACCAGAAATTGAACCCAGAGGTGCTTAACCATGAAGCCACATCCCCAGCCCTTTTTAGTTTTCATTTTCAGATAGGGTCTTGCTAAGTTGTTCAGGGCCTTGCTAAGTTGCTGAGGCTGCCTTTTAACTTGTGATCCTCCTGCCTCAGCCTCCCAAGTTGCTGGGATTACAGGCATGTGCTACCACGCCTGGCTATGTTGGCATTTTAAATGGCGGCGTTGCTTAGAAGAAGAAAAAACAAAATAAAACAAAGAAGAAGTGAGTGTGCCGGGTGGCTCCTGAAGGAAGGATCCTTGTGGTCAAGAAAAAGGCACTGAGGTGGGGTGGGCCGGGGGTGCAGGGAAGCCAGAGAGGCCAGAGCTGCATGAGTGAGGGAGAGAATGGTGGAAGGTCAGAGGTTAAGAGGGAGCCAGAATCATAGCTGGGATTGTACAAGGGGCTGGATGGTGGTGGGCGGCTCCCGCTCGGTGCACAATGGTAAGATCTGCTTAAAACTGTAACAGCGTCATTTTGACTGGTCTGTTGACAACTGGCAGTAGGGGGCAAAGGCTGAAGCAGGGAGAGCGGGTGGGAGGAGCCACTGTGGTAATCCAGATGAAGGGCAGGCACTTTCTGTCCTCTGTGCCCACTGTGCCCCTTGTATGCTTCCTGACACAGTTGGCATTCAACAAGTATTGACTGATTTAGTGAGGGCCCCTGACACAGTTGGCATTCAACAAGTATTGACTGATTTAGTGAGGGCCCCTGACACAGTTGGCATTCAACAAGTATTGACTGATTTAGTGAGGGCTAAGTTCCTACTCCCAGACTGGTGACAGACAGGTAGGCTCTGTGAGAAGGCACAAAACAGAGAACCCAAGCTCTGCACCCGATAGGTTGCTAAAGGACTTTTATACAAGAGCTCCACCACCGAGCCACATACCCAGCCCTGATCCTCCAGGTTTTCATGAGAAAGAGGAATTCGAATTTTAGCATGGCCTGTAGATATTTCTGGGCAGGAAGGGCTGGCTGTTAGTTTCAGTTAAGAAACACTTGATTCCAAGTAACAGACTAACAGTAACTTAAACAAACAGGGTTTTATTTTTATTTACAAGAATCTGGAGGAGGACAGCTGCTGTCCTTGGCTTAGTCAAATGATGACCAAGCCATTTTCTAATATAGCAAAACGGCTGCTGTAGCTCCAGCTATCATATACTCAAGCAAGGCAGGAGGAAAATGAGGGTGAGGGCAGGGGATATGCTATGCCTCTTTTGATCAGAAGAGCATAAGCTTTCCCAGAAGCCCCTGTAGACTTCTCCTTACATGTCATTGGCCACACCCGGTCCCAGCATCACCCCAAGCTGCAAAGGAGACTACAACAGTGGGAATCTGGATTCATAGCTTCTCTAGTGGGAGGGAGGAGGAGTCTTGAGAGATGGAGTTGGGACTGCCCACTGGGGAGTGCACCAAGTGTAGCTGCTTTGGCTCACCTGGATGACTGGTGCTTCTGCTTTGGGGGCTTCTCATGAGTTGCCATCTCCATGCAGTACCTCTGGAGGCCACCAGGTGGAACCTCAGGCATTTCCTTTGGTGGTCCTATTCAATCTGAGACACTATCTTGTTTCTCTGCCTGAGTGTAAACAACCCCTAGACCCCTGAGGGTGACTCCCTTGGGGAGCTGGTGGCCTTTATTTAGAAATTGTGCATCTTCAGTGTAACCCTCACCTGGCAGACACTTGAAATAGCTTTCCCACATTCTCACCAACACAGTCACATTCAGGGACCTTTTGGAGCCTGGCTTGTGCACACACACAAACAGCATACCTACACTTCCCAGTCCTACAGTGGCCCCACCCACAGGAAAAGGACAGTAACTTTGGTCACCCCCATGCAGCCCAGTTAGGGTTACAACCAGGACAAACCCTGTCCTCTGGTTGGCCCCACCCTTGCTTCCAGGAATCAGAGGGCACCCAATGGCAGCACTTCCCGGTAGCCTTGGGAGAGTGAAAGGAGGTGTTTTATAGCACAGCTCTGTCACCATAAATGAAGGGTTCAGAAAGTCCAAGGCAGGGCTTTTATTCTTTAAGGAAAAAGAGAGAGGCCTGGTTTATTCCCTAAATCTTTAAAAACTTCATAGGAACAAAAGGTTAAAATATTTGGGTCTCACACAGGAAGGGATTTTGGAGGAAGGAGAATGGGTGAACTCACTGGAGCTGCTCCAGGTGGACAAGGTGGAAAGGGAGTCAGAGGCCACGCCATGAACGTGACACTTCAGAGCCAACGTTTGTATTTTGAGAAGCCTATTGAAAATCATCTATATTTGCTTTTCAAAACGTTGCAGAGAGGGTAAAATTTCCCTTTTCTTTTTGGCTAGAACCGCAGAATGGCGTGGTCACACAGGTGAGGAACGCAGATTGGCAATTACATGCAACTCTGGGGAAAGCAGGAGTCACCTGACTAATACCATTTACTAAACCAAAGACTTCCAGGGCCAGGAGTCCCTATGGGTGGAGTGGATATTGAACGAAGAGTCCTTGGGCTGCAGAGGTGGCACTGGGAACCCCCAAGGCAGAGGTCCATGGGAACTGGGTGACCTTTCCATCTGTCACCCCCACCCCTACCCCAGCTTTGCTGCCTAGGTGTGGTCCTGGACCCAGCTTGTTAGCGATGCAGAATCTCAGCCCCAGCCCCAGATCTGCTGAATCGGAAGCTGTATTCTAACCAGGTCCCCAGTGATTAGTCTGCATAGTCAAGTTTGTGAAGCGCTTTTCTAAACTGGGAACAGACACCCCGCAGCCCGGCTCGGCTGGTTCCGAGGCCCTGGCAGGGTGGGCGGAGGCGGTGCTGTCCTGCCTCTGCTCACTGTGGAGTAGCCTTTCTCCGCTCAGCTGCTCCTCACCTGATCGCAGGTAAAACTGCTGGCTGCTCTGAGATGCAGGGACCCCCCTCGGGGGGTGGGGAGGAGTGGAGCTTCCTGCTGGGAAGGCCCGGGCAGAATGAGGGCTTATGAGGCCGGAGGGGCTCCTGTCCTTCCCCGCAATGCTGCCAGGATAGTTTCCCACGCAGGGCTCGCAATCGGGGAGGGGCGCCTTGGAGAAGGCTTGGCTGGCTGCGACTTCCTCTTGGGGCAGAAGGAAAAGTCTGGGAGTTTGGGGTCTCCAGCTTCCCAGGGTGAGCCAGGCTCCCTGGGTGGACACATTCCTAAGGGACAGGTGTGAACATCACCCACGGCCCAGGCCCAGGGGGGCGCAGAAGGGCTGGAGGAGGGGTCTGGGCCGGGCGGGCGGCGCCCAGCACCAGCTCTACAGCGCCCTCTCTTCGCTGCTCAGCGTGGCGATTCTCCGCAGATTTTCCCGGACTTTGATGAACTCGGGGGCATGCTCCTCTTCCTTTTCTGGTGGTTTTTCCAGCTGAAGGAGAGAGAAGTAGTATAAACTGGAGCCGGGGAGGGGGATTCCTATTCTCAACAACCATGGGGTTTGGACCAAAGGACCTCACCACAGAAAGGAGCTGGCATTGGTTTTTGCCAACAGGGACGGGGACAGCATGAGATTAATTTCTCCTGTAAAAGCTGATTCAAATCGCTTACCTGTGAGAACCCGGTTCCCCATCTTCAAAATGGTAATATGACCTGGCTCAGAGGGTAGTTGTTATGATATCCGATCAGAAAGAGAAGCCATTTACCCCAAGTCACACAGCGCAGTGGCAGAGTGACCCTTTTTGCTGACCCCCCTCCCAGGGCCAGGACACATCCTTTGGGGGAGGCTAGGGCTGGGGATAGGTGCCCCCTACCCACCTGGTTCAGCCTCTGCTGCCGTCTCAGCAGCTCCTGCTCAAAGGGGCATTGCAGGCGCTTGGCCTCCAGCTCCTCCTTCTTCTTCTTGATGAGCTGGTTCCTGCGCCGATGCTCCAGGACGCGCTGCAGCTCGGGCTTGCTGTCCACGCCGAGACCCCTGCGGGGTGGGGGTGGGGCATTAGGAGAACCCCTTTCCTTCCCACCTCCCCTGGTCTCAGGGCTACACCTTGTAGTGACACCAATCCCACCAATACCTCCAGCGGTCCCCTGGCTGCCCCTCCCATTTTGCAGAGAAGAGCAACCTGGGAGACCTGCAAGACCCGGAGACCTAAGCGCAAGCCGCAGCTACAAAGGGCGAGGTGTGGGTCTTCCCCAGGCCTGCCTGGCTGCAGAGCCCAGGTTTTGCATTCTTGTTATTTTCATAGAACAAGTTTGTAAAGGTGGAATTGCTGGGCCAGAGTCTTAAAAAAAGGTTGTGGGTACTTATTTCCATTTGCCCCTAGAAAGGTTACCCTCCGGCCACTTCTATCAGCAGTGTCTAAGGGCATCTCTCCCCAACAGCACCAGACCTTCTCCTCCGAGAACCAGACAGGCACAACTTAACATCTGGTTTCCTTTGTTTCCCTGATTATTAGTCACATGGAACTGCCTTTGATATGTTTACCAGACATTTACATTTCCTCTTTGGTGAATTAACTGGGCCTATTTTTGATCATCTTTTCCTTATGGATTAAGAGATAGGAAGAGCTAGGTGTGGTGGTGTGTGCCTGTAATTCCAGTGACTCAGGAAGCTGAGGCAGGAGGATCGCAAGTTCAAGGCCAGCCTCAGCAACTTAGCAAGACCTTGTTTCAAAATAAGAAACAAAAAGGGTTGGGATGTGGCTCAGTGGTTAAGTGCCCCTAGGTTCAATACTGGGTACACACACACAAGATGTGAAAATGTTAATATTTTTCTATATATGTAGGGTTTTTTTTCCCCAAAGCAATTTATTTGCATTACACATCTTTCTCCTGGTTTGTCTTTTTCTTAGGGCCTTGCTAATTTGCTGGGGCTGGCTTTGAACTTGCGATCCTCCTGCCTCAGCCTCCTGAGCACCAGGATTACAGGCAAGTGGCCCCTGGTTTGTCTTTATACTGTTTCGATTGTGATGAAATTTTTTTTTTTTTTTACATTAGAATGGATGAGCAAGGCTGGAATGATGGCTCAGCAGTTATGGCACTTGCCTGGCATGTGCAAGGGCACATGTTGAAACACCAGCACCATGCACATCACAAAGTCTCTGAGTAATGAAAGCCACATGAAAAACCAAATAAAATGGATTGTCTTTCTCTCTCTTTCTCACTGCCCCCCCTCGCTTAAAAAAAAAAAAAGAACACGGATGAGCAGGGACTGGAGCTGTGGCTCAGTGGTTGCGGCACCTGCCTGGCATGTGCACGGACACGGGTCTGAACCCCAGCACCGCATATACAACAAAGTGTTGGGGCAACCAAAGCCACATGAGAAACTAAATCAAATTGATTCTCTCTTTCTCTCACTGTACCTCTCTCTCAAAAAAAAATTAAAAAGAGATGAGCATCCTAAAAGGCAATCATAGAAAATTCTCATGTTACAATAACAAGCAACCCCAAAACAGCCCAACGTAGGAAAGAATACCTGCGGGAATGTGGGTTAACACAGCTGAAAACCTAATTTCGGGGTTGGCCAGCAGAGGGAGCTATGAAGGCACGCGCCTCCATTCTGGTACACGTGAGCAGGGAGGTGTTGCCCAGGCCTCAGGGAAGACCTTCAGACTCCCGAGCCATCTCTACCACTGCATCCCCTGGCATCTCACCACCCAGGGCCTCTCTGCAACACTGGTGTCCCCACCTCAGCCAGAGGGACCTTTGTGAAGCCCTGATGAGACTCTCCCCCATTCGTACGCCTTGTTCGTCCTGCACCTCATAATCTCTGCTCCAGCCCTGCTGACCTGCTGTGTTGCCTATCAGCCTGCATATGCCTTGCCTCTGCCATGCAAACCGCATCCTGGCTTCTGTTCCCGATCCCGGCTTTAGCGGAGGCATCACCTCCCAGTTTCCTCCTCTAGGGTTCCAGACCCTTTGCCCCCACGGAACCACCCATCCTACTGGCTGCCTCTGCGAGCGCAGGAACTGAGCCCCCTTCCCTCTTGTACCCTAGGTCTGGGCACAGTGCCTGGCACACAGTGTGTGCTCAGCAAATACAGCTGGAGTGCTGGCATGAAGTGGGTGGCTGGCAGCCAGGCCCCCTGCTTCTCAGGGCCCACGGGAGCTTGGACCTTCGCAGTTTCTGCTGGCGATCATGTGCATCGCCCTCGGTCCTCCTGGGCCCTGGGATGATGGGCAGGCCTGCCTTCCATGAGGGTATGCCTAGCCCCGCGGGCCTGGGGAGGTGCTCGCTTGCAGGGCCCAGGAAATCAGGCGCCATCCCCACCTTCTGTGGTTCATGAGCAGCTCTCGGTGCAGCTCCTGGTGACTCCGGGAGGCCTTCACCGGGTTGAACAGCTTCTTGGGCTTGATGAGCTCCGGGTTCCGCTCTTTGTACTCGGGCCGGGCCATGAGGCCCCCGATGTCCGCCCGCTCCCTCTGGATCTCTGAGTACATTGAGGCTGTGGAGATGGAGGGACGGGTGGGTCAGAGCTGGGTTCACCTTCCCACCTGACCCCATGGGGTACAGTTGAAGGAGCAGGGTTTACTTCTTAGGTGGATCTTGGTCATTATTGTGGAACCCTGAGAAAGCCTTGCTTTCCTCATCTGTAAAGTCAAAATAATTGTACCTGTGCACTGGCTTGCTGGAAGCATCGAAGATGCTGCTTATAAAGTGTCCTGGGTGTGGAAGTAAAGTGATACTGGGTCACAACATATGGGTTGACATTGCATATGTTTTTAGCTTGACTTTGCAAAAACAAAAAAATTCCCCACAATAAGAAGGACTATGGTTGAGCTTTTGCTTCTTGTTCTTCTTCTTTTTTTTTTTTAGAAAGAGAGGACACAGAGAGAGAGAAGCAATCTATTTAGTTTTTCATGTGACTTTCATTCCTCAGACACTTCAGACACTTAGCTGTGTGCGTTCTGCTGGGGATGCTGGGGTTCAAAATCATGTCCTGGTGCTTGCAAGGCAAACGCCATAACCACTGAATCCTGAGCTTTTTCTTCTTAATGAGCTTATAGCAGGAAAAGAAAATATATTTGTTTGTTTATTTGGTACTGGGGAATGGAACTAGGACCTCATCCATGCTAGGTAGGCCAGGGCATTGCCCCTGAGCCATCCCTCCAGATCTTTAAAAAAATTATTATTAATCTCAAAAAAATATGGAGACAGGGTCTCACTAAGTTGTACAAACTGGCCTCAACCTTGTGGTCCTTCTGATAGCCTCCCATATAGCTGGGATTATGGGTATGCCACACCACATCAGGCTAAGATATTTAAAAAGAGTAATATGTATTTGTTAAAAATAATTTGGAGCTGGGTGCACGCCTGAAATCCCAGGGGCTTGGGAGGCTGAGTCAGGAGGATGGCAAGTTCCAGGCCAGCCTCAGCAACTTAGCAAGGCCCTAGGCAACTTGGCAAGACCCTGTCTCAAAATAAAAAATAAAAAAGAGGCTGGGGATGAGGCTCAGTGGTTAAGTGCCTCTGAGTTCAATCCCTGGTACAAAAAAAAAAAAAATTAGGATAAATGATAAACGTAGTGGCAAAAAGAAAATATTGCCCCCTTATCATCAAACCTCCTATCCATAGCTCCACATTTGCTCATGGCATCCAGCTTGTCTCTCTTTCCACATTAGAAAGGAGAGTATGAAATGCAGGGACTATGGTGTGCCTAATTACAAAGGTTGTCATATTTTATGCAAATGTCTTACCTCAACCGTACTTCTACCAGAGCAGCTTGATGAAATTCAGGGAGAAAGGGTTCCCTTAGCTATGAACTGACTTCTTATCCTTGAAATGCCTAAAAATGTGCATATGAGAAAGAGAAAGAGAGTGACGAGAGAGAGAGAGAGAGAGAGAGAAGAGAGAGGAGGAGAGAAGACCCGAAACTAAAATAAAACAAAACCCCCAAGACAACAAGAACAAAGACTGCCTGGTGATCAGTTGCTTATGGTGATGTCACTGACTGTCAGCTGTGAGCTCTGCTCCTTCCTGAGTCCAGCTCCTGAGCTTGGGCCCCGTCTGTAGGTTGGGTGCGGGCAGCGTCTGGTCTGATACATAGTAGGCACTCTGTAACACTAGGTGGCAATTGATAAAACAACTTTTGAGGTTTTGGTGTTGGGCGACCAGTGCCCTCGCACGTGTGGTTCCCATGGATCAACTGAGTGTCCTCATCTCACCACACGCTGGGCTCCCACCCCCTCTGAGGATGCCATGTGTCCTGTGGGCAACAGCAGGAAGATGAAAGGCGCGCCCCACCTGAGCGCAGTTGAATGGCTGAGCAGGAGCTCTCCAGGTAACTAGACAGGTATGGGAGTCTGTGCAAAAACCCTGAAGTAGCTAAGAGCTTGCTGGGATCAGAAAATACAGAAAAGAGGGCTTGGGGTATAAATTGCAAGGTGATGTGTGTGGGGAGTGTAGGCATCAAATGGGACTTTGTGCTTTGCGACCGTGGCAAATGCCCACAGACCCGTGTGCCATCTCTGCCGTTCCCATCGCAGGATGTTATTAGGAAGATTCAATGAGACCACACATGGGGAAACTGGAAAAAGTGTTACTTATTATAAGATATTTTGGCTGTAACCAGAGTGTCAGAATATAGAAAAATAACTGCTATTTTTCCTCCTTGAATTAGTATTCTCAGAACCATTTCCACAATGAGAATTCTAATCAACTTCCTTTCTTTGTATGATGGTGTGGATACGAGGTGTCCCCCAAAAGCTCGTGTGTGAGACAATGCAAGAAGACTTAGAGGTGAAGTGATTGAGTTATGAGAGCCTTAACCTGACGGGTGACGCAATCCCCTGATGGGTGGGGACTGACGGGTGGTAACTGGAGGCAGGAGCCGGGTCATTGGGAGTGTGCCTTTGGGGGATAGATTTTCTATCTGGTAATTGGAGTCGCTCTGCTTCCTGATGTGATGCTTGGAGCCACAACCCTCCACCACACTCTTCTGCCCTGATGTTCTGCCTCACCTCTAGCCCCGAGGAATGGAGAGCCAGCCTTCTAGGGAGTGAGACTGCTGAAACTGTGAGCCCAAAATAAACTTTTTCCTCCTCTAAAATGGTTCCTGTTGGGTCTTTAAGTCACAGCAGAGAAAAAGCTAACTAAAGAGCTTTCCATCTTTTTCACAAGGATGTTTGTTTTCAGGGAATATCCTTTCTAATCTTGGGGTTCTTCAGAAATGATTGTGATAGGGCTGGAGAGGTGGCTCAGTGGTTGGAGCACTTGCCTGGCATGTGCAAGGACCTGGGTTCAAACCGTAGCATCACATACACAGCTAAGTGTCAGAGAAATGAAGCCCAGATGAAAAAAAAAATTCTCTCTCACTCTCTCCCTTTCTCTGAAAAAATTAAAAGAGAAATGAAATTTAAAAAGATTGTGATAATATTTGGTAGTTTAAAAGAGGCACTTGACAAAATAAACAATTTGTTTTGTTAAGTGTCCCTCCTTTTTTTTTGTTTTAAATAAAGAAGGAGAGTGAGAGAGAAAGAATCAATTTTATTTATTTTTTCATCTGGCCTTTGTTTCTAGTTGTGTACATGGTGCTGGGGTTCAAACCCACATTCTCGCATATGCCAGGCAAGCGCTGTAACAGCTGAGCCACTGCTCCAGCCCTTCCCCCATCCCTTTTTTATTTTTAAAATCAACTTTCTTTAGTTTATCATGCAGCTTTCATTGCTCCAACACTTTGTCGTGTATGCGGTGCTGGGTTTCGAACCCACGGCCTCATTCATGCCAGGCAAGTGCCGTAACCGCAGAGCCAGCGCTGCAGCTCCTCCCCCAACCCTTTTTGTGGGGCTATTTTCTTAGTCCATGGGGTTAACTTCTCTGGGAGCCATGTATTAGAACACAGTGTGATTCAAATTAGAGGTTTGGGATTCCCCCTCTTTTGATGCCTGTTTCTATTACCAAGTTCCGCTGATCCTCTGAGTAGTTCTCACCTACAATCTTTCTTCCCCATGTCCTCAGCTCTCATCATTGCCATCACTTGAACAACTACCATGACTCCCTGGCTCCCCACCCTTCCCTGAGTTCCTCCGTGCCCCAGATCTTCCGGAGCTGCATGCTTCTCGGTAACACCATCTTTAAAAAATACTAACTGTATGTTGCCAAAGTGATAAGGCAGGAAACTGAAATCCATTTAGAGGAGAAGGCAAAACTAATATTTGAAAAAAACTTATCGTCTTACCCAGCAAAGCACTGGGAGAGGGAATTCAGTAATTCCAGATATAAAATGAAAATGCAAAATCAAGAGCTCCTCCACAGCAGGAATGACCGTTGAGAAAGTAGGTACTAATGAAGTCATGAATGCTGTAAATGTTTGAGTTCCTACGATGGCAGACATTGGACATGCACAGGGACACTAACCAAGCAAGGTCCCTGCTCTCACAGCGCCAACAGCCTGAGGGTGGAAGGAAGTAACTAACAACAGATTGCAAATGCTGAAACAGGCAGGCTCTGCAGAGTTCTGGGAAGGACCATCTCCACCCAGGTGCAGGGGAGGGTCTCTCCCAGGAGGTGACATTTAAAATCTGACAGCTGAGATGGAAGGGAGGCTGCTTGGGGCCTAGGGAGCAGCGTATGTGACTCATGCACCTTGAACAAGCCGCGTCTGTTTGGGGAGCACAGAGGCACAGTGTGCCTGGACGGGGTGAGTGAGCGGCAGCGTGTTCAGAGAGAGGGTGGCCGGGTGGGTTCGAGTCTGGGAGAAAGAGTGCGTCGGATTCAGTTTTTTAAATGTCATTCTGGCTGCTGTGTGGAGAAAATCGTCAGCAGGTTTTGGGAATTTTTTTTTGTTTTTAATGACTTTGGTTTTCTTCATTTCCAGTGGGCAGACTGTCTGCTCATCTCTTCCATTAAATTCCTGGAGAAAATTCTCTGGCTAGAGGTCACCAGTAGCCAGTGGGTTGACTGCTGCAGGGTCAGGCCTCAGCCCCACAGGAGGGCTCAATGTACAGGGTCACCCTTAAAAGGAGAGCCTTGTTTGGTTCAACCTTCTGTTGTTGCTGCCTTGAGATTCTTGATATTTTTTTTTGGGTACTGGGGAATGAACCAAGGGTGCTTAACCACTGAGCCATATCCCAGCCCTTTTTATTTTTAGAAACAGGGTCTTGCTTAGTTGCTTAGAGCCTCACTAAGTAGCTGCGGCTGGCTTGGATCTTGCAGTCCTCTTGCCTTGGCCTCCCGAGCTGCTGAGATTAACGGCATGCATCAGTGCACCTGGCTCCTGATCCATCTTGAACAAGTGGCCCTGTGTTTTTATTTTACACCAGACCTTGTACATGTTGTAGTCAGTCCTACATCCAAGGTCCAATCAATCAGTGGCCAGCCCTGGATTAAAGGTCTACTTCAGACCCTCTCCCCTTTACAAATTAAATCAGGAGTGAGCCGGGTAGTGTGGGAGGTGAGGTAGGGCCCCCGAAGGATGTGGCTGGTTTGTTAGCGCAGAGCTGCAGCTGGGAAAGCTGCTGCCTGGGCCTCTCAGGGTGCTGAATCAGGCAGATAGCTCGGGTGAGATCTGCGTACACGCCTTTGACAGGGTAGGCTGGGCTGCTGCTAAGAACCCCTAGGCCGTAACAACTGCAAAGCCAGCCTTCCTGCCTTCTGATTCAATTAGATGAGGCCTCTGTGTAAAAGAGACTCACACAGATCTGTCACCAAAGAGGCTTTCTCAAGAGAAGCCTTGGGGTTGCACAGAGCGTCACCTTGCCTTGCTGTCTGGGCAGCCCTGGTGGCCAACACCGAGTCTTCAGCTCTGTGCTGGGCATTTACCAAGCTCCATACAACCCCAAAGCACGAGAAGACACAGTTTGCCCTGGGGAGTCATCTGGGCCTCCTAAGGTCTGGGGTCATCCCCAAGGCTGCGGGGGTCTGCTGAGAGACTGGACACCATGGGGTGAGTGGCACAGCAGGGCCAAGGGCAAGGAGGGCATTGGACTCAGCGTAAAAGAGGGTTGCCCAGAGCAGAGCTGTCAGGGGAGAGGAGAAATGTAGGTGGCTAATATCCCCTAAAGATGGGTGGTGTGTGGGTGCAGGAGCCACTCAGGCCTGGACTGGAGTCTCAGCTCTGTCCCTTCTTAGCCTAGGGCGAGTTTACCTACCTGCTGGATCCCAAGTCTGAAAACTGCAGTTTTTGGCCTGAATCCCACCATCTGGGAACAGAGCCACGCCCACTCATTTCTCCGTCTCCAGCTCGACCAGCAGAGTCCAGGAGGGGACAGCTGCTTTGATTTTAATTGGCTTAAGCAGCTTGGCATTTGAGATTTTTAAAAGTTCCCCCAGGTGATTCCAGTAGTCAGACACCTTTGCCAATCATGGCATTAGATAAACCAAAGCAATCAAGCTTTCGGCTTTGGCCTGAGTGATTGACAGCCCAACAGCCCATCTGACCGAGGGCCCGGTTCTCAGTAGCCGAGTGACCTTGGGTAGGTCTGTAGCCTCTGGGGACCGTCCTCCGTAGAATCAAGCTGATCCAAGCTGGGGTTGACAGCTGAATTGGGTGTCTGATGTAACCATAAAATGGGCAAATAGTTCTCACACTGTGCAGCGGGTGGGGCTGACCTCCTCCGCAGAGGTGGGTATAATAGATCGGAGGAGACACTGCGAACTCCTTAGTTGCTTCTTCCCTGGTTTTGCTGGTGACCCAAGAGGTCCTACAACTCCTATATGGAGGCTCTGCAGGACGATGGCCCCACACCAGGAAAGGTTCACCTGAGATTACTCACTCCCAGGGTGAGCTCACCAGCTGCTGGGGTGGGCATGCTAATCTTAGGGTGGCAGCTTTGAAGACAAATTGTGGTGCCCTCCTGGGCACCAGTAAAGAGAGGGACAGACGGGAGCTTTACTGATGGGATTCCAGGTCCCAGGTCATCCTAAAAATAGATGTGAGACTCCCAGCTCTCTAAGATCTTAATGTCCCCTCTGTGCCCCTGCCCTGCTGGTTCTGTTATGTCTTGGATGACATCAGTTATAACCAATGATATATAAACAACATGTTTAGAACAGATGATTCAGAAGTAACAGACCAGGCTTGAATCGCGCTAGCAACCTTTCCTTGCTGAGTGACCTAAGGCAAATAGCTTGACCTCTCGGGGCCTCTCTAGAGTGTGGGTAATGGGACTATCTACTCACAGGGTTCGTTTGGAGGGTGAAATGATATAATGTGCATGTTGTTCTTAGCCCGGTGCTGCCCTAAGGGGTCTTGTGGTGAGCCCTGGACATTTGGTTTGGCCCTCAGGATCACCCTGGGAAGCAGCCTCTGTTAGGTGAGAAAATTAAGGCCCAGTGAGGCCAAAATACACAGCCAATAACTGGCAAAGCCAGCACCCTCGGTTTCAACCTGGTGCTTTCTACCACACCTCTGTCTTCCAGGTGCACAGTGTTTTTCAGTAGAGAAAGCATGCTTTCTCTCGTGCAGACTAAGAAACCCTAACTTGCCAGAGCCCCCGTTCTAGGGAACCGTTAGCCCACATGAAATGCAGACATCCCTGGGGAGCCTCAGCTGGCCCTGGCAGCATCTGGCTTGAACCAGGACCCACAGACCTGGAGAGGGCCAGCTGTTGGCTGTCCCTCCTTGGGCTGTTGGCCAGGCCTCATTGCTCCCGCCCCACACCCCAGAGCCTCCTGTTCAGCATTTAGCAGGCGGCAAGGCAGAGGAGAAGAGAGGCTTTTAAAATAACGGCTGGCAAGGAAATCAGGAGCATTCAGTCAGAGTGACAAGCGTGGCCACTGGATTTCCTGACCTTCTTGCCTTTGTCCCCTCAGTGGGCAGAGAGCCCATTTGTATTTCCGAAGCCCAGGGTATCTGGAGGCACCTCCAGGCCTCCTAGCAGCCTCTGACTGAGGCCTGGAAGTCCCCCCTGCAAATCCCTGTGTCAGGGTTTCTTGTCCCTTTGGATGCAATGACTCAAGAGACTTCCTGAACCCTGGGCCTCGCTCCATCGCAACTTCCTGATTTGTGAGGAGGTGGTCTGGGTGGACATTGGGGTTTGAATCAATTCCATAGCGAGAGTCCAGGGCTAACACAGGGGGTCCTTCGAGGGAGTTGTGGTTGGGGTGGTTGTACAGTTGTGCAGGGACCAGACATCAGCAGACCCGGCGTCTTGCTGGACCCCCAGTGGCACCAGGCCAGCCACTCTCCCTAGCAGGGCTAAGAGGGCCACCCAAGATCTAAGCCACCCAGACACATAGGTGCTGGGGCTGCCTCAAAGTCAGAAGCCACCTGGGTTTGGTAGCAGTTTCAAAACATCCAATTCTCTAGCACCTGATTTCTGGCCCCATCTCAGACTTACCTGAAGCCAAATTCACCAGAAAGGCAGGTTGGTACCATGTCACTGCCTTTACAACACACCACGCACGGGCTAAGCCCCTAGCAGCCAGATATCATGAAATTCTTAGGACAGACTGAAGAGTTGGGTACATTGTTAACCTTTTTCAGATAAAGACACTGAAGTTCAGAGAGGTCATCTGATTTCCCAGATCACACAGCCAGTGAATGAAGGAACTAGAATCTAAGCCAAGTTGTCTGATGCTAAATCCTGTGTTCTCTGTTCTGGCACCCTGCAGTATCTGGTCTCTGTCTGTCAGTTACTGAGCAAATCAACTCACCTTCCCCCGCCGCCTGCCCCATGCTACGTGATAATGGATTTAGGTGAGGACATAGCATGCGTTAATTCAGCAAAAGACCAGGAGGAACACAGAGCCATGTCTGGGTGCTGGCTTTGTCTCCTCGCCTTTTTTGCAGACCCAAAGTGTCAAAAGGCACCCCCTTACCATTTCACCGTTGCGGGGACATAGCTCAGGTATCTAAACTCAAAAAGTTCAGCCTCCGGCCCCACCAGCCTGCTCTAGAGATCAACAGCTGTCTACTTTCCCATTCATCTCCTCCCTGGACAGCACCCAGCCAGATAACAGAAGCGGTCTTACTTGTTGCACAGGGTCCTCAGAAGGGAAGTAGGAGCTGTGAGTGGCTGGGCTCCACACTCCTCTGGGAAGTTCCAGCCTCGCAAGGAGGGCCACCTCCCAAGAGCGGTTCTTAAACCCCTGGGGATGGGAGGCAGCTGAGCAGTGCCAACAAGCAAGACGGCTTTGCATTCCTGTTTATTCTGGTATCAATAAAAAGGAACTGTTACTATAGCAACCGGTGTTGCACTTGGTGCTCGGCCACTTCCACGACGTGGAACAGCATGTCCAAGCCACCCGTTGCAGAGGCACAAATAAATGCCTATTTTGTCAGACTGAGGAGGAACAAGCAACACGCCAAGCTTTGTTCCGCAGAGGGCGGCTCGCGGAAAGGAATTTCTCTGTCACCAATGCGCTGGTCACACCAGAGTGGATTCCAGTACTTCCAGAGGGAAGGAGGGCTTCCTGCCACTGTGATGAATTTCTCAGGAGAAAGTGGCCCTTGGGGTGTTGGGGGCAAAGGGAGAGGACACGACATAGCACTGGGTCCGCACCTGGTCGCTCACCAGTGGCTCAGAAACCCCGTGCACACTGTTTACTCCGACCCTGGACCTTTGCAAGCTTCACCCAGGAGACCGAGGGACAGTGACAACTGCCCGGGCCTGAGCAGGCTGCGGGGTCAGTCCTGGCAATCAGCGCCTGGCATGCTGGTGTCCACATTGGTCACATGTGGAGAAACAACCGATGACAGGCAGGCAGCACTCAGAGAGCGGGACTTCTGCAGAGAGAACTCCACGCCTTCCCAGGGCCCTCGCACGCTTGCCTGCCTGCCTGGAGGACCAGTGGGAACAAGTGACCACAGGAATAAAGCACTCCGCAGATCAACCTGCGTGCTCGCAGCCGAGGGAGGCCTTCTCTTCATCTCAGCATCAGCTTTCACTGGAAAATCTGGAACTTTGGGGCTGGAGCGGTGGCTCAGTGGCATCACGCTTGCCAGGCAAGCGCGAGGACCCGGATTTGAACTTCAGCACCACATACACAACTCAGTGACGGAACAATGAACAACTGAATAAAGTTGATTGTTTTTTAAAGAAAAGACGAGAAAGAAAATCTGGAACTTTTCTAGCATTTTGGCTTTCTTCTGTGCACCCCAGTGGGGCAGTTGGCATCTACTGGTCAAACTGGGCCTTTGCCCCAATTTTATTTTCTCCGTCTTGGTTGGCTGGAAGTCTGTGAGGCCCAGGCACACATCAAACTTGAATAGAGACATTCAAAGTGCAGTTTTGTGTTTTCTCTGACCTGGATTATTTCATGTAACAAAACTCCTCCTCTACCTCCTCCTCCTTCCTTTTTTTTTTCTTAGCCACTGAGCCATCTCACAGTCCCCTTCCCATCCCCCCTTTTTTTGAGACGGGATCTTGCTAAGCTGCTGAGGCTGGCTTTGAACTTGCAATCCTCCTGCCTCAGCCTCCGCACCACTGGGATCACAAGCATGTGCCACTGTGCCCAGCTAATAAACACTTCTTCTTTGTTGTTTTTTTAAAGAGAGAGGGATAGAGAGAGAATCAATTTTATTTAGTTTTTTCATGTGGCTTTCGCTGCTCAGAGACTTCGTTGTGTACGTGGTGCTGGGGTTTGAACTCGCGAACTCACGCATGCCAGGCAAGCGCTATAACCGCCGAGCCACTGCTCCAGCCCCTGAGAACACAAATAGGTACTCAGCCCCTGAGTACCTATTTGTACTCCTTCACTGTTCCAGGTGCTGGGGATACAGTGTGAGGAGACAGACAGTGTCCCCGCCCTCAGGAGAGATGCAGCAATAACCGCAGAGCCGTCTGGCAGGATGCGCTCTAGTAAGGGGTGGGGCTGGCAATGTGGGAAGGGGGGATGCTGAGGGAGGCTGGGTCACAAGGAACTGCGCACGTGACCAGTCACATGGAACAGCCTTCCAGGGAGTGGGGCAGCCTCAGAGTGGTGGTGAGCAGGTGTGAGAGTCACAGGCCAGTATGACCCAGTGCCCAGCATGGTGTGGTGTCGGGAGCCAGGGGAATGGGGTCAAAGCAGGGAGGACAAGGCGGGTCATGCCCAGCTGACCGTTCTGGGGACAGGGAAACGTGGAGGGCCACAGATCCTTAGGCATGACCCAACATGTGCTCCGTTACATTTATTCTCCCTGAATTCGGCTTTTCTAGAAATACTTTGAATGTCAGCCTCTCTTAATTTCCCACCCTGCTCTGGCTTAACTTTACTACATTCTCACGGTAGAGAGGACAACAAGGGGCTGGAGCGCTGGCTCAGAGGTTATGGCGCTTGCCTGGCATGCACAAGGCCCCGGGTTCAAACCCCAGCACCATGTACACAAGGAAGTGTCGGAGCAACAAAAACCAGATGAAAATGAAATAAAATTGATTCTCTTTCTGGCCCAATCGCTCTTTGCTGGCCCTAGTTCCTGCCCACATCTTGTCATAATGTCAAAATGTCTTCGGCCTTTTCCTGGAGTTTATGGTGGTTTGCCTGAACCCAATCCCAGTGTCTTTGTCATTTGGGGAGGGGTCCTGGGGCTTCTACAGCTGCTGGTCATTGCCTGGAGAAGACAGAATTCCCTAATCCAGCTTACCCCGGGGCAGAGGGCTCAACTGTCCCCACGCCAGCGAGACCTCCATTTCCGGGGTGCCTTCCCTTTGTTGGAAGATCCTGAAGGCAGCCCCAGAACACGTGAGGGCCAAGGCGAGTTGGGCAGGAATCCCCCAGGGTCAGGGGTCATGTTCCCCAGGCATTGGGCCTCCTGCACTTCTTCCACTAAAGCCCTCCTCGCAGGGCAGCCTGGGCACAAACAAATCAGACTCAGCCACCAGACTGCCAGCCTGAGGTGGTGTGGGACTCACTTTACACTTCCTGGAACTCCCGTCCCAGTGCCAAGGTGCTCCACCACTGCGATTGAACCGAAGACCCCAGAAATATTGCTATCCCACCCTGCCGTGCGTCTGTGTGCCAAGGTAACTGCCAGGAGAGCAACAGTCACCAACCGCCATTCCCAACCACACCCATCAGCAAGATGTGACAACACCCCTTGATGGGTGCTGTCAACGACCGTGCCTGTTACTAAACCTGAAAGAGATATCCCCTACATGTATAGGGGAGCATCAGACTACAGAATCACATATAGTATGAGTCCCCTCTCTTTTTTTCCTAAGACAAATCACTATATGCAAAGAGAACCAATCTGGAGGTGTATACAATAATCTGTCATCAGAGGTCAGTTCTAGATTAATGTATCTCAAATATCATTACTAGGTATCATTGGAAAAGAGGGTTAAAAAATGGAGTTAGTGAGCCTGTAATCCCAGCTGCTCAGGCGGCTGAGGCAGGAGGATCGCAAGTGAAGAGTCAGCCTCTAATGAGGCCCTAAGCAACTTAGTGAGATCCTGTCTCTAAATAAAAATAAAAAAAGGGCTGGGGATGTGGCTCAGTGGGTAAGTGCCCCTGGGTTTAATCCCCAAAAGCAACAAACAAACATAAATGGAATTACTAAGATGTGCTCTCAGATGGCCCTATCAGAACCTTTGAGGAGTGGTCTAAGAATATGGACTTTAACATACTCTCTTGGGCATTTATTCATATCAAGATTTTGAGAATAACAACTCTTCTCTGGAGTAAAATCACAAGTCCTTTGTCATTATATTTCTGAAATGTTTGTGGCTTAACAAAAAAGAAAGAAAGGAAAAAACCCCCCTGCTGAACATGGTGACACATGCCTGTAATCCCAGTGGTTCCGGAGGCTGAGGCAGGAGAATTGCAACTTCAAAGCCAGCCTCAGCAATTTAGTGAGGCCCTAAGTAACTTAGTGAGACCCTGTCTGTAATAAAAAAAGTATGAAAAAAGGGTTGGAGATGTAGCTAGGCGGTCAAGCGCGCCTGGGTTCAATTCCTGGTACCAAAAAAAGAAAAGAAAAATCAAGTATATATTGCTTTTGTTGTCAGAAAAAAAAAAAAGATGTAAAGATTGAAAAATATGAGGAAAAGCAAAGTTTCCCAACCACCTACAGCTAGCTTCAGGTCCCGTCCGATTCAGTTGTGTCCATTTTGAATATGGATGATAGAGAGGCTCTGGAGAGAGCGGGGTTCAGGAGTTTACTCCAGCAAAAGGGCGGAATTCAGGCCCCAGGTGCAGCCTCCTGCCTGCGTTTATGTGGCTGGCTTTCCTATTTGTCCAGAAGACCGAAGGGGGTCCTAGAGACTAAGAGCACCGCCTGTCCCCTCAAAGTCTGATTTCTTGGGGCTGGAGCGGGGGCCGGAGTGGTGGCTGGGCGGTTATGGCATGCGCAAGTACACGGGTTCAAACCCTACGTACACAACTAAGTGTCAGAGCAACAAAAGCCACGTGAAAAACTCAATAAAAATTGATTCATGCCTTCTCTGTCTCTCTCTCCTTCTCTCTTTAAAAAAAAAAAAAGTCTGATTTCTCAGGGGGGTCAGTGAAGACAAGAGGGGGCGATTGTGAGGGGCAGCGGGGAAATCTGCATTTGCTCTGGGCTGGAGTGCAGATTGCAGGAAATAAACCTGCTTTCCTTTCATTTCTGCCCTCCTTTCTGTAAGCCCAGAGGTGCCAGGAGCAGCTTACATGCCCCCCCCTTGCAAACATCGGTCAAGAAGTTTCCATAGCAACTGAAAACTTCCTGGATTCAGGCTAAATGTCGAAGGCCTCAATGAGGACTCTGAGAAGCCACCCACAGAATAGTCCTCCCCACCTCCCTGCCGCCCAAAACATGCTCTGTTGAAAGCACATGGGGGGAGAAGAAGCTGCATTGGCAGGAAAAACTTGTCATGAGATCTGTGGAGAGATTATAAAAGGACTGAGAGTCGCCTGCAGGACAAGTCTGAACCGGGAAGCGTTTCACCCAGGGCAGGGACTTGAAGCGTGAACACGGGACAGTGGGAAGGGCTGGAGTCCTATTTCAGAAAACTGATTCAACCCAGCTGTGATTGGCAGAAGGGCCTTGGGTCCCCCCCCCCCCCAATCCCATGCACATTTTGATTCTCTTGTAGCTGGACAAAAGCAGGACAGTGGATCTAGGGATGGACAGAAGGGTGTGTGTGTGGAGGGGAACCTGGGCAGACCACTGCTTGTCAAGCCAATCAAACTTCCAGAATTCCTGACTGTGCTTGCCAGAGGTAGCAGATAAAGATACAGTCCTCCCAATTGCCTTTGAATTCTGGATAAGCAATGAATGATCTTTCAGTGTACCTGCGTCCCATGCAATATTTGGAACATATTTACATGCAAATATTATTTCGAGATTGAAATTTAACTGGGTGCCCTGTGCTTCGTGTGGCAGCCCTAGCTGGGCAGAGGCAGGGATGGAGGCTGTGCTCATCACCTGGCTGCAGAGCAGAGGTGCAGGCACCTGGGGAGGTCCCTTTCTCCATGGTGCACAGTAATGATGCCTTTCTCGCCCGCAGGAACCTGGCCTGAGTTCCAGGTGGGGTGTGGGTAACACCCCTCGGATGGCCTCTTACTACTGGACTGTGTAGCTTTCCAGGCAGGATGTGGATACTTCCATTTCCATGGCTAAGAGCAAGCATCCTGGGGTCAATCCAGGCTGGTCCTGGCTCCATGGCTGGACAGCGAGCTGACCTTGTTTCTTCATCTCTGAACTGGGACACATGTTCTTTTGAGGAACAAAGGACACAGGGTACAGAAAGCCCTTTGCACAGTGCCTGCCCAGTCTTGGGCAGTTCCTAAGTGGAAATAGTTATTTTGATAACCCATATAAGAGCATTAAAGATTGTTGTTCAAGTGGGAAAAAAATAGGATTAAAGATTAGAGCCAGAACAATCCAAACAGCATAAAACAAACACATAGAAACAATGCACAGCCAAGACGGGAAGGAGATATCCCCAAATGTGACCAGAGGCCACTTGGGATTAGTGGGATTACGGTTAGGCTCCCCACCCGCTGTCTCAACCTCCTCATTCTCAGTTTCCCCAGACAGCTATAGAAACATGGATTAATTTAATAATAAGGAGTTATTTTGAAATAATTCAGGATGAACATTTTTTTAAAAGTTCAGTGTCATTTGATGCATGAATTGAGGCTTCTGAACTTGAAAATGGCCATGGTCTTGAGTTTGATTCTGTCTCCTCCTTGGGGACTCCAAAAAGGGAGGAGAAGGGCCTGTTCCTCCCCTAATGGGCTCCCTGGTCTCCTCTTGTTCTCCCTTCTTGCTTCTCCTCATGCAAGACAGTCAGGGAGGTGCTTCCAGTGGCACCCGGTCCTGGCTTTGAATCTTGGGTTTGCCCAACTGGCTGTGTGAAATTAGACCAGTCATGGTGCCATCCGAGTCCCAGTTTCCTTGTGTACGCAACGGAGCTGAACATTAATCACCTCCCTGTTTTGTTGATCTGTGTATCCCTGTGCCTTGCATAGGACCTAGTGCATAACAGAGGCTGATAAAATTCAGTTGAATGAATAAATGAATGATCTCAGTTGGTGAGATTAACAGGTGTACTGCATTTGGCAGATATGGTGGCAGTAACAAGTGGCCATCATTGTCACCGATCTCTGCAGATGTGTGGACTTTGGCCCAGAGGAACCTGAGATGGAAAGTGTTTTCCACCCCTTAGGGGATGTGGAAAGGTCCCTTTGTAGAATATGGGCAAGCTGTTCAAGCTCTGGCCTCAGTCCCCTCATCCGCTAAATGGAAATGACAATTAGCAGAGTCCTTGCGAGTTATGAAGATTGAGTGCTACGATGCAGAGTTCTTATAGTAAGTGCTCCAATCATGAGGTGCTCACTCCTTCAAGGACCCCGCCTCCCCAGCCCCCCTTGTAACTTTGTGTGGTACAGGTAGGGGACAAGCATGTGACCTCTGGATGGACTCTTGTCTTGTCTGCTGTTCTGGACGGGTTGAGTTAAAAAGAGGCTTGCGACTGTGGCTCCAGGCCCAGAGAAAGCCCAAAGTCTTCAGTTTCGGGCCACCGCGGGTGGGGACACCTAAGAGCGGGCTTTGCCAGAGCCGGGGGTTTGAAATCAGATTCCTCTGCTTACGGGACTCTTCCCTTTCTCGCCTGTCTGGCTCAGACAATTGTGATCCTTCCCCAGGAAGGCGCCGCCAGCCCTGAAGTCTTGGCCAGCTCTTGTTTTCAGACTTAAGAGGACCATTGTTCCAAGGGTTTCCAACCAGAAACTGGGCGGCGCGATCCCCCGCTCCTGGGGCAGGGCGGGTCTAAGTAAGCAACTGGAGGAGCCAGGAGCGCAGGGGGCCAGGGCTGGCTCAGCTGCTGCAGAGACGCCTGTGCCGCCTGACTCTGCGGGCAGGACAACAGCCGAGGTGGGCTCCTTACCCAAGGCCGAGGGTAGCTGGCTGGTGACACTTTGTAATCTCTTACCCGCAGTGGCCAGGACTCCAGCCTGATTTCCATCTTCCCCAAACGTTTCTCCAAGCCGGGTTCTGGACCAAGACGCCCCAAATGCTTACTGAGGGTACCCCCCTTTCTACATCCCTGTGGTTTTCCAAATTATTTTTACTCTGAGCATATATTCGTTTATTTCATTTTTCCGAAAAAATAAAAAGTATCATACTGCCCTGAGTAGAAAGTGACATGTTTACCTTAAAGACGTGACACCTGTCATCCACCTTCGAAAAAGATAAAATCTCCGTGTTACCTTCCAAATCATTGCATGCATACGAATAGTAAGAAAACGGCCCCTTGCCTACCTGTAACTTGCTGTCCTCCTCCGTCTTGTGCAACAGCCCATCGGACACTAGAAGTCCTTGGCCAGAGCGCTGCTCTTGCTTTTCTCTATGCCCCACTGCCCTCTGCTCCCGCCGTGCCCATTTCCCGCATTCCTGCCCCACGTCTCCCACGCGGGCCGACGCCTTGGCGCGCTGGAGGAGTCGCTCTCCGGGATCAGCCGGGAGCGCAGCCTCGCAGGAATTTTGTAGTCAAGACTTAAATGAGTGTGTGTGTGCGTGCATGCGTGCGTGCGTGTGTGCGTTCACATACTGGGAAAAAAGAATCTAAGGATAGATCCCATCAGGATGGATGTAGGAGGGATAGAGAAAAAGGACAGAAAAGTAATTGAAAAATTGACAGAGGGAAGGGAGGGAGGAGTGCGGAGCAGTGATGGACAGGTTGCCTGGGGCTGCGCGCCGCAGGCAGGTCACGGGCTCCTCAGACTCTGGCAGTGGCGGGGATGGTCGGCTTGGCGTTGTCCTCACTTACCCGACCTGAGCAGCACCGCCCGGTAGAGCCCGGTGGCCTCGGCGGGTCCCCGCGCCCATTCGCCCAGCCTCTGCGCCATGCCCGCGGGCCCACAGCCGAGCCTGCACCGCGCGATCGCAGCGCAGTCTGGAGCGCAGCCGGGGCGACGCGAGCCAGCAGCCCAAACCCCGCCGAGGATCTAGTTACGCCGGCCGCCAGAGGGGCCGGCGCCGAGACAGCCAGGGAGGGAGGGGACCGAGCAAAAAGCAGGTCTGCTCGCCCAGGTATCCGGCAGGGCGCGAGCGAGCGGCTGGAGTGAGGACTCCCAACCCCCGGGCTCCAGCATCACCCGGAGAACGCGGGCTCCCAGCCTCCCGCCTAGTCTTTCCCACACTTTATAGCCTTTGGCCTCCTTGAAAGCCATACCTGGGCTCAGATCCCAGCCCCAGTAATGCCTGTGTGACCTCGAGATTTAACCTATCCGCTCAGAACCTCAGTGTCTTCATCTGGAAAATGGGGATAACCATAGGACTTCCCTCTTAGGGTTGTAAGATGAAATGGCTCAGTGTGTGTACCCATAAAGGGCTTGGAAGAGTGGCTGGCACAGAACCAACACTATTTTAAAAAAGGTTCCTGTGGCAGGAGGCACTGAGAGGTAGGGGACTTTTCTGGGAGTGGGGAGGCAGGGGAAAAGTTGAGGGTGGAGGCTTGTGGAATTCCGAAAGACTGATTTGTCTGGCAACGTGGAGTTGTGGTGTGTGTGTGTGTGTGTGTGTGTGTGTGTGTGTGTGTTTGTGTGTGGGCTGGCACCTTTGTGTAGTCCCTTCAACAGCCAGAGTTGGGAGGACCGGTTAACAGTCTGAGGGTGGGTGGGGCAAAGTCTATGCAAGAAGCTGACATTTTTGATTATTTACTTTTGTCAGATGCAGTGCTAAGATTTGTCTAAAACAAAAACTAATGTTAAC